>JADGJL010000299.1:473-26057 GCA_027600665.1 Irineochytrium annulatum
CTATACATCAATAAATATATGCTTACCCTGCCGAGACGAACGCCTGATCGCTGACGTATTACAGAAAAGTTTCCGACGGTGTCGGAAGGGAGAGAATATCCTATAAGCCTTCTTCCGAAACTTGCAAGCTCGCACACGACCTCCGTTTACGCTGACTCATATGTTCCTCACCAATTCACTTTGGGCTATTGAATGTACAGTGAAATCTATTGTGTAAACTAACATGCAAAAGTTAGTTAACTTTGTCTACACACTGGCACGTCTGTGTGGCGCATTCATCAATCATCTTGACGTTATGGCAGTCAAATAGCCCGCTCCAAGTTCGCTCAACAGATCTCGCCACGGAAATGCTCTGCGGGTGATCTTGCGGCTCAAGCTGGCACGCTGATTAACAAAACCTTTTCCAAGCAAATAACAAAGAACTTACGACGGCGCCATCGAGCAATGATTTGTACGTGTGCGATGGGTTTCTTCGAATCCGCTTGGCGCTCACCACAAACTGGTTGTCCAAACTCGCCTACCGAGGAACGCATTAAGAGAACTCGCCAATGAGTTGTGACGAAGGGATAATGATCTCACCGCGAACCCAGTCGGCGGGCAAAACACTCTCTGCCCTATGGCCCAAATCTCCTGCATCATTGGAAACACCCCATCACACTCCGCGCACCCGCACAGCGTCACATTCCCCAACGGCATGAACCCCGTCCCGCCGTTCACAAGCCCCACGCTCCTCTTGACACGCTCCACCTGAACCGGCGCCGCGTTCAGGAACACGGTCCGCTCGCTCAGATCATTATACCGCGTGTACATGTGGTGGAGGTATGGCCCTGCCTTCAGCCCACGCTCGGGGAGTTTCACGACCACGTCGGCACCCGTCGCGCCTTTCATCCAGCGTTCGTCGAGCCGGGAGGTGATGTAGATAAAGACGCGATGGGGGGCGGTGGCGATCGTTGGGATCTCGAGGAGCTCGCCGAGGAGCTTGATAAATTTTGGCATGTCTTCCTTGTGGTAGGTGAAGACGAGGTCGATGCCTTTGCGTGTCACGGGACCTTTCAGCCTTAGGCCCGTTGAGGAGGAAGAGTCGGTGGAAGTGACAAGGCTGGTGAGTTTGGAGGATGGCAGTTGGGTGGGGGAGAAGAGGAGGAAGCGGCCGACGGCGACTGAGAGGACGGTGACAATGGCGATGACAGCAAAGCGGCGGTTGCGTTGGTTGACGCTACCGGATAAAGGCGCCAGCGCGTCTTTTAGGACGTCCACGGAGAGGGAGCCTCCAGTTTTGAAGATGACGAGACCTGTTAGGGAGAGGGAGTAGCCGAAAAATTGCAGGGGCGTCACGATGGTCGCCCATATGACCATGGAGGTAAAAACCAGCAGGATGTCCTTCAAGACGCCGGACAGGCAGAGGACGAGGGACGATGTCTTGCCAATCTGTAAATTGCTACCGTTAGTACTAAGAATTCATGTTTTCAACAAACTAGCATCATCATATGCATACCAAGAAGACGACGGCGACGTTCAAGCAGAAGGCGATCATGGCGTTCCCTAACAACATCGACATACCAACCTCCCGAATGGCCGCAAAACTGATGCTGTGCGATTCGAAGATTAAGCACGCAAATCCATTCATCAGCGCGCAAATCTATTAGCAGGGCGGAGGCCTGTCAGTTGCACGTCTCCAACGTCCTGCATCTCAACAACGGAGAACTCACCGGCGCAAAGTAATAGAGACTGCACAGCGGGTCCATGTTGTAGTTCTTCACGTTCAACAGGCTCTGCACCAGCGCGAGCCTGATGGCCTCGCAGATGATGCCGATGACCTGCGTGACGACCCCGATGACGACAAACTCGATCTCGCCGTAGGACGCCACCATAACGCCGATAACGATCACAATCACAATCGCCAGCGTCTTGACCTCCACCGGTGTACCGGAGATGAAGCTGTTGGCGAAGAGGACGGCGACTGGGGTTGAGGCCTTATAAACACGTTCAGATAGGAAGATGGCAAAGCCACAATCATACTTTCAGCATTTGAATAAAAGCAACAGAAAGGTACAGGTACGCCTGATTTGAAGCGATCAAGCTCAAGGAGAAGAAGAAGCCGATAGGCAGGATGGCCTTGCAGTAGGTGTTAAAATCCATCGGAACCTTGTGACGTCCATCCAGCAGATTGGTCGTGGCGGCCAGCACCCGCGTCGCGACGGTCGCAAAGACGAGATGCCATGTCGTGAGAAAGATGGGATAAGCTAAAGGTGAGCGAGATTTTGCATGCGAATCGTGCGGGTGAGTTAACTCGATCAAACTCCAAGCGTCGACCGAACGGGACCAAGCACTTACGAAAACCAGCATTATGCAGGATGTACTTGTTGGAGAGGATGACTGCGCTGGACAGGGCGATCCATACGCTATTCAAAAAACAACGATCAGATCGGTCGGTCCAAGGAGCTCGGAGAGCTGCAGAAGCGCCGGGTAGTCTCGCACTGTCCTTACACGATGTAGACTGCGGGATGCACGGCCGAGGCGGGCATTCCAGGATATCGGCCCGAGTATTTTGGTCGCCGCGGAGTCGCTCTGAATGGTCGTCAAAGTTATTCAATTCACACGTGCAGGGCTGCGCAAAGGGTGGGAATTGATATAAATATTATCAATGAAATTTATTTCAGACTGATGGCTAAGAAGACCTTATTCTCCCCATTTTTAGGAAATTATTCTCCGACTTTCTTTATACGCTCAATATTGGAGGCGCATATATGATCTGTGATAGTTAACCACACATTAGCCTCTCATGCTAAGAATAATCCCAACATTATTCCCTCGCATTCTTCATATTAATACTAGGTTTCGTTTCTCTGGAATCCGGGCGCCAGTAGCAAAAGGGAGGTGTTTCGGCCCATCATCAACAACACCAACTTCGACTTTCGCGACTCTGAAATCTGTTGCAGTGAGCAAAGTCTGGTCAAGCAGCGTCGAAGCACGCCCGTTGTTTATCCCGGTATATCAAATCGGGGCCCTGCCTAGAGACAGTTGCTGCTGAGGACGTCACCCCGGCCCAGGACCTCGTGTCGAGCCTCCGGAACCTCCTTGCCTACTCTCGGCTTTTCGCCTGTGGAAACAGCACCGACGACGACGGCGGCCGCATTGGAGCAGCCATGGACTCGGTGGACCCGCACGCCATCATTGGCACGACCCTCGTCGACGCAACGGGGAAGACCGCCTCTAGGATCGTCTCGCTAATCGGTTCCGGGAGCTTTGCCCATGTCTACCTCGCAGAGGACGCCCTGGCCCCCACGGGCCTGCCGTCACCCGTATCGCCGACGCACTCCCCGCTCGGGGGCCTCGACACCGTCACCGGACATATGGGAACCGTCCACCAGCACTTCCAGCAGCAGCCCCCGTCGCCGGCAGCAAACAGTATCGATGCACCGACCGTTGCGACATCGGCGACGACGCCGGGAGGGTCGACGAGTGGTGGGGACGGCCCGCAGAGGAGGGCCGTGAAGAGGTTGTTCAAGAGGGGTCTGGATGCGAGGCAGTTGATGCTGCAGAGGCAGGAGGCGGCCATCATGAGGCAGCTTGCGGATCACACCAACATCGTAGGGCTTATTGCGACGGTGGAGGACGATGATTGCCTTTACCTGATTATGGAGTATTGTGAACTTGGTTGGTATTAAGTAGACAATCAGCAGTGAAGATTCTAATCTTCTTCATCAGATTTGTATGAAGCTATCACTCAGCAAGGTGGTTTTCCTGAAGACGTGGTGAAGGAGGTCTTTGGTCAAATTGCCGACGCCGTCCAATACTGCCACTCGAAGGGATACTACCACCGGGATCTAAAGCCGGAGAACTGTTTGATCTCTACCGCTGACTACAAAATCAAATTGGCGGATTTCGGTCTTGCGACGACGGACACGTGGTCGACGGAGATGGGATGTGGGAGTGTGCGGTATATGGCACCGGAATGCTTTGAGGCCGGGCATAACTCGACGGACCCTGCGATCGTTGGCCCGTACACTCTCACCGGTCCCGACGGACAGCCCGTCGTCGGCTACGCGCCCGCAGCGAACGACGTCTGGGCTCTGGGTGTCATTTTGCTGAACCTGCTGTTTGGAAAGAACCCCTGGTTTGAGGCCTTCCCCACCGACGCCATCTTCTCGGCTTTCTCCGGTCAAAACCCAAACGTCCTCCGCCAGCAGTTTGACCTCTCCCCTCACTTTGACTCGGTCCTCCGACGCGCCTTCGACCTTGATCCCCGTCGCCGGTGCACGATCTCGGACCTCAAGGCGTTGATTGACGCGCTGCCACGGTTCGTCGGCGGGAGCGTGCCGCCAGTCATACCGACGACGCCAAACCTACCCCACATCATCGCCGCCACCGTCGGGGCGCCCGGCTGCTACGGCCTGGTCCTCCCACAGGGCGTCCCTATTCCCGCCGGCTACCCGTCCCCGGCGCCGTCGGGCCGCCAGTCCCGGAGACGTCGCTCGCTCTCGAGGCCACTGTCCGTCGCCACGTCCGTGAGCTCCTCGATCCCGGGAACGACCCGACTCTCTTCCGCCATCTCGTGGGACAGGTCCGGCGTCTCGGCCGACGGTAGCTTTACCGAGACGAACCTCCGGTCCGCCCGCCGCGCCGCTGCCGAGGTCGACGACGACCGAGACACGGCCACGACCGCAGCGAGGATGTCCACTATCCTACCTTCGGCGTCGGACGAGTTTAGGTACGGGGAGGATTATTTGGAGGAGGAGGATGACGCCATCATGCTGTCCCCCGCCGCGAGTGGCCGGCATCATCACGATAGCTACGCCGAGAATGTCCGTGACCGGATGCATGTTGACCACGCCGACCGGATGCTCGGCCTCGACGACGAGAGCATCGATATGGCAACCGTCGCCGCCATCCCGCCTCCGCTCGCGTCCGAGCGGAGTGGCAGCCCTGCTACCGAATCCGGGTCCGTCATCGTTCGCGAGGACGCCGTTGTGCCCGCGGGTGCATACCAATTCGACGCCCAGCAGGTCATCAGCGGCTTCAAGGACGAGTCCGAGCCCGGTTCGAGCGCATCCGCGAACGCCAGGAGGAGCGACGAGCGGCGCAAGTCGCTCACGCACCGGCTCTCGGCGTCGTTTATGTCCGTAGGCGGCCTGTCGAGGCGGATTAGTAGCTCAACCAGCTCGGCGCTGGGCCAACAGCAGCCGGCCGCGCCGGTGCCGGCGGCGGCGCCGAACAACAACGGCGCGCGCGTTTTCAGGGGCGCGTCTATCATCGAGCGCGTGCAGAAGCGCATGAGCTCCGGCAGCCTCGCGAACGCGTTCGCCCTTCACTCAGGAGCGCCCCCAAGCCCGCCAGTGTCCCCGCCGACCACACCGGCCCGCAACTCGGGCACCGTCGCCGGCCCCGCGTCGAAGCTCATTAGTACCGAAGCCTCGTCGTCGACTTCCCCCCGCACCCGCGACTCGGGATACGACTCGGGCGAGCGGAGGTCCGCTAAGAGGTCCCAGCCTTTCCGACAGGCCCTCAACGGCGGCCTCGACGAGGAGGAGGAGCTCAGCGAGTCGCGCGGCGGACCCATGCGGGCTGACCGTGGGTTGGTTGAGCGGGAGGTCATTGAGGCGCTTAACCAGCTCTCGGGCAAGCTGGCGGACTCGGCCGAGACGGTGCAGCAACCGACGCCGCCCGTCACCCCGCCGCCGACGAGGAGAAGCCGGAGCCCGAGGATGTGGTTTGCGCCGCTTATGAAGAGGGAGGCCGTCGTTGCTGGAGGGTTGCCGAAGGCCAGCAGCGGGAGGTTATTCAACCATGGGTTTGGGAGGTATGCGCAGGGGGGCGGGTTTAGAAGGCAGGCGAGCAGGACGGATTTGAGGGAGGATGCGGCGAACGCGGCGGCGTCGTCGCCGTCGGGCAGCCCGCCAAACGGGGGTCTGGTCGCGCCTGTCATGCCGCAGTTTTTGAGGAAGAAAAGGAGTGCGAGGTGGTTGGGCGTTAACAGGGACGACGAGACGGCGTCGCCATCGAATGACGCGTCCAGGTCTGCGACGCCCTCTGGGAGTTTGATGGCGGACTCGGTGGCGACGGCGGGGAACGCGGACGTGTCGTCGTCCCGGGCGTCCGGGGTTGGGGAGGATGGCAACGGCCGGAGGCTGCCGAAGAAGTCGTCGGCGCTCTCGTTGACGGCGCTGGTGGACTTTGGCAAGTCAGTCAAAGAGATGGTCGTGACGAAGCAGCCGTCGTTGAAAGGGAGGAGGGCTGGGAGCATCGATAACTCCGGCGCTGGGTCGAGGGACTCGAGCATGAACGGGAGCGCCGGGAATCACTCCGGGCACACGTCGGGGGAGGCTAGCACGACTGGGACCACAGGGAAGATTGGATGGAAGGGTGGGTTCGGGTCGCTTAGGAGAAGGATAACTTCAGGATCGCTGAAAGGTTCGCAGTTTCCATTCCCTGTCGTTTTGTTCTTTGTCTTACGCTTGTAATTGTAGGTAACTCCGCATCGAGCGTCGCGACCCGTATCCTGGCCGAGTCCGACCCCGCGCTCAGTATGCAACGCCAATCCTCGTCCTCGTCCTACGGCGCCTCGTGGACGAACGGGGTGACGGATGTGCTCCCGATGACAATCATGGCCGCGCCGCCTAGGGGCGACAGCATCGGCGCCAATGGTTACCACCCGATCGTTGGAGAGGACGTGGATGTTGATGGTGCTTCGAATTTCCCGCAGCGCAGGTCTAGGCGTACGTCCGCGCCGCCGGGTGCGGTTCCGACGTGGAAGGACGGCGTAGTTGGCGTCTTGGACGTGATGGAGGACTCGAGGCGGACGTTGCAGGAGGCCGTGGAGGTAGAAGGGGATGTGGCCGTCGCGGCGGCGGCGGAGCCGGTTGGCGCCCACGGCTGGGGAAAATTTTCTGGAAAGAATTGGTTGACCAGATAGAGAACTCTTTCGCGTTAGGCCAACATTTTCCTCCGTTTTTTGTTTCGCTTTCCATTGTAGTTTTCTTAAATTTTTGAAGTTTTTTTTTCTCTTGTTTTTTTTCCGAAGAAAAGAGAGGGTTTCTGTTCATGTTCGTTGTTGAAGGATATTGCACCTTTTTTCGTCCTTTTACTCATTTTTGTCCTTTTTCTATGGAGTTTGCGTTCATTTTACAGTACATTCGGCATTTTTTCCTTTTACTTCACTTCGCCCGTCTCTGGCTCCCTTAAAAGTTTTTCCGGGTATAGGTTATGCCCTCTTGTGGTGGGGAGATTGATAGCTTTCATAGCCACCTTTGGAACGTCGCCATTTTTTTGGACGGTATATATTTGTCTTTTGTCTGGTTAAACGCATACATCCACTTATTTCGGCGGTTCCACCTTAGAATTCCTCTCTTTATTTATCTCATTATTTGTGTGTCCGGTTATTCCTTAACTTACGTTGGGTCATCAATTGGCCGTACACCTACACATCCCCGACTCGTTGGTCGATTGCTCCCGCCCCGTTCTACTCCACTCACTTCTGCTCTGGCTTCCTTCTCTCTTCTCTGTCGTTGGTAACGAAGATTATGTCGGTAAACATCAATCATTAAAGACTCTGTAAACGAACGTTTGTGTATTGCTTAAGAACTTCATTCTCAAAAAAGAGCACATCATCGAATTCGCCGCCTAGCACCTCAGAAGATATAAATTAATAGTATATAAATTAACAAATATCCACAACAGCATTAAGTAGGAACGCAATGATGCTGCTAACGAGCGTCACTCGATCATCCGGTCCTTCTAGCTAGTCAGCACTAGCCAATTACCAGACAAATCATCGAGCTCACCAGCATCTCCGCAAAGCATCCATCACAAACCCGGACTTCAAGGCCGTCATCAAACTCCTCTCTCGTGAACCCGGACAGCTTGGCCTTCTTGCTCGTGTGTGAGCTGCAAAAGATGTCGCCACATCGCCGGCAGTGGTGGCGCCGGTTTATCAACGTGAACCGGACGCCGCAACTCGGGTCCGCGCAGCAGGGCCGTTGTGAGTCTGGGACCCATTCGTCTCGACCGAAGAGGAACGCCTCTGGACGTGCGGGAGGTTGAGTGGGCGTTAATACGGATTGAATAAAGTGGTTAGAGAAGCAGCAACGGACCACACATGGCCCGATATGAAGCCGTCGCCCCGCCCTTGCAAGCCCGCGCAATCTTTGCCTCGAACTCCTTGATCAACCTCCCACCTTCCTCCCTCCCGCTCTCCCTGCCCGCGCATACGGCCAGACCCAACGCTAGCTCCCTCTCACGCGCCCCGGACTCCGCGGCCGCCGCAGCTGCGCCCTTGACGCCCTCGAGCATCTCCCTCGCGCCAGCGACCTCGGCCTCCAAACCCGCGGCGCGGCGCTCGGCTGCCGCGCGGCCGCGACGGTGGGAGTCTAGGCGGAGGAGGGCCTCGGCGAGCTCGCCGTCTATCGCGTCGCGGGCTTGTTGGAGGGTCTCGCAGCGTGCGGTGAGGGAGTCGAGCGCGGCGCGGGTTGAGCGGAGGTCGTTCTCCTGGACGCGGACGCGCTCGCGGAGGGCAAAGAGGAGCCTGCAAACGTCGAGAAGTAGGCCTCAGTCGAAAAGAGAAAAAATCGAGGAACAAGGAAGAGGAAGCGGACCTATTCTGCTCCTCCCTCGACAAAGTCGGCGCAACCATCTCATCATCACCCTCGCCGGACCCAGCGCTCCCCAAAACGCCGCAGAACGTCTCCAGCAACGCCCTCTCCCGCTCAAGGTCCGTCCTCTGTGCCCTGACCTCCCCAGCCTCCAGTTCGTCTATCCGGCCGAGGGTTACCTCCCCTTCCTCCCCTTCCGCCTCCGCATCCTCCAATTCCATATCAACGCTGCCCTCGTCCTCCTCCTCCACTGGCGGCAGCGAGTTCCGCCGATGCGCCTGGAGCCTATCCGACGCTTGGTTCAACGCCGCGCGGGCGGCGCGATTCACGAACTCGTCGTCGACGGGATCCTCATCCGTCGTGGCCGTCGTGGCGCCGTCGATGACATCGGAGGTGGTGGGGCCGCGTGTGAAGGTGTCGTCGAGATCGCGCAGGTTGCCGCCAAGGCGCTCGAGCGAGTCAACAACGGAGCGGATCTTGTCGTCCGAGCTGCCGGCAGAGGCGGCGGGAGGCGGACTTTGACGGGACGTGGTGAAGTTCTCGACACATGGCGCGTGCTGTGTGGCGGTGGCGGTTGAGGCGGGCTGAGAGCGTAAGCCGATGAGCTCGAGGCGGAGGTTCGTGACGGTCGCCTCGAGCTCAACAATCTTATTGGGGACGTGTAAGTAGGTGGAAAAAGAACAACCAGGTCGCCTCCCGTCCGAATACGAAGGACCTCTGGCCCAGTGACAGGACGCCAAAAAGGTGTTCCGTCCAAACAAAGCGACCTCTATACACACATACCTTCAGCTCCTTTCCCTCAAGCTGGCTCTTCAGCAGTTTCACCAGCGCTTTCGACGTCTCCTGCTGCCGCGCCAGCCGCAATGTCAACGACTCATGCTGCTGCCTCCAAAAGTCCTCTCTGCTGACCCCACCAGCTTCAGCGACAACTCCCGAGGATGCCATGGCGCCAGCGTCATCGTTGGACGAGGCAGCTGCGGATGTGGACGCGACTGCCCCGGTCGACTTCCTCTTCTTCTTCTTTGCTTTCGAGTTCTTGGTCTTCGGGCTGGGCAGGCCGTGCGGCTCGTCGGTGGGCACGGCCGCGCCGAGGACGGCGGCGGCGGCGTGGACAGCGGCGCTCAGCATTGCAAGTGTGAGGCAGGTCTCGAGTGGCTTGTGAAAGTCTCGGCTGACTCCGAAGGGTGGGCGAAACCAGCAGCAACTTCAGTGGAAGAAAAGCTGCACGATGATTTAAACAACCCTTTATCAAAAGCATGGAGGTTGTGAACAACGACGACTGCCGCGTGGTGGTCGACGCCATCACCGTCGCAGGCGAAGGGTGCAACAGCGGGGGATATCCAGCATGTGAGTGATGATGTGTATGTATTTCATCGCTTTCACGAAACGTGAACATCCATGCAAGTGCGGGAAGAATGGGTCAGAGCATTAAAGGAAACGAACGGGAAGTTGATGTGGGATGTTGTGTCGGGCCAAATAAAATTAGGATGATGGTAGAAGAAGAGACAGAAGAGCATTTGAGGAAATGACGAATGCAACGGAATGGGCGTTGAGAACGGCCAGTTTGAGGAATGAAAATGGTAGTTTGTGAGGGTTGGGGGTGAATGAATTAAAAGGCCAAGTGAGAGGTAGAAATGCAAGAGATTGGTTGATTAAGTTATCTGGCACGGACATGTGACTTGAAAGATATGGAAATGCAGTAAATCGAACGAAGACAAGGACTAAACCGAAGAGAAACAAAGCTAAAATAAAGCACCAAAAAAGCTCAACGAACAGTTCGCTTAGTTGCCACCCATGTACTCTCCACTCCTCAAATCGTCCCTAAGCGCGTCAATCATCCTCAGCTGCATCGATAGCATCTCCGGGTCCACCTTCGGCTCCCCCTGCGCAACAGGGCTCGCGCGTCCCTCCGCCTGTTGCTGCTGCTGCTGCTGCTGCTGCTGCTGCTGCTGATGCTGCTGATGCTGCTCGCCCCCAAGTGCGCTCAAAAACTGCTGCACTTGGTTCTGCGGAATATGGCTCTGCGGCATCTGCGGCTGCGGCGGCGTCGGTGACCGCTGTCTCGCAAGAGGCTGCGGCGCGCTCGCGAACTGGGTGCCCGGATGTGCGAACGGGTGATACAGCGATGAGACGTCGTACTGCGAGGCGTGGGACGTGAGAAGCGGGGACGCGCCCGCACTGGCCGACGCGTTGCCAGGGACGGTGGCGGCGGAGGGGAAGAAGGCTGGGTTCACGGGCGGGCAGCTGGTAGGGCGCGGGAGCGGCGGGGACGACATCGGAGAGGTTGAGAAAGGGGTTGGAGGGTACGCGTTCGCGCCGGTTGCGGTCGACGGGTGGAGCAAGGCAGAGGTGTTATAGGGATAGTGCTGCTGTTGTTGTTGCTGTTGATGCTGCTGTTGTTGCTGCTGCTGCTGCTGCTGCTGGAGCTGGAGCTGGTGATGGTGGAGTTGGATCTGGAGCTGCATTTGTAGCTGACGCTCCTGGGCGTCGAACTGCTGTTGTTGCTGCTGCTGCTGTTGTTGCTGGTGGTTGAGGTGAACAGGGTTGACGCCGTAGGTGTAGTGTGGGAGGCCGGCGTCCGGGTGACTGAGCTGCATAGAATGCACCTGGGGCGACTGGACCTGCTGTTGGATCCCCTGCATCTGCATCTGCATCAGCGGCGACGACTGCATCGCTTGCCCGGCATCACCTCCCGAAACCCACGGCTGTTGCTGATGGTGGTCGAGTCCGACGCTCCCGGCCCGGTCCGGGGACATGGCCCGTCGCAGCTCCTCCTGCATGAGCGACGCCCTCGGTCCGCGCGGGCCAGGGGACCCTCTCCGCGTGGGGCCGCCGCCGGTGGATCCCACCACGTCCCGAAGTACGCCCGCGGAGGTCTGCGGCGAGCTCATGAGCGACATATGGCGCGAGAGGATCTTGCGCGTCGAAGGAGATGAAGGGGGGGTGTTGAGCGAGGACGTAGAGCCCCCAGCGGCGGCGGATGAGGAGGATGAGGCCGAACCTTTCAGAGACGCAGATCTCGTGAAGCGCTTCTTCGGGCCCGGGCTGCCGGATCTCGAGGAGCCAAGGATGGCGGTGATGGTCGGCGTGATCTCGGGCGAGGAGGTTGCGGATGAGGAGGAGGTGGAGGATGTGGAACCGGTCGCGTTTGGCATGGCGGCCATCGCTGCCGCCTGCTGCTCCTGCTGTTGCCGCACGGCCTCGGCGGCTGCCGCCGAGGACGTCTTTGAAAGCAGGCAGGCCGGGACGTCGAGCTGGTGCGAGTTCTTAAGATGCTTCTTGAGGTCGTGGGGCCACTTGAACGTGCAGGCGCACAGGTGGCATGAGTGCGGCTTAACGGGGATGTGGGCCCGACAGTGCGAGACGATGTGGTCGCGCTTCCCGAAGGGCACGGGCCCGTGGGGGCAGTCCAGCCAGGAGCACGTCAGGGTGAGGTTGCCATTCCGTCGCCGGCCGACGTGGTCCTCGGCTAGGTGGGCGTAAAGCACCTGGTGGTCGTTGAACACCCGGCCGCAGATGACCGGCTGGCCGTGCGATGACGCGGATGTGGCGGGGGCCACGATCCACTGGCACTCCATCGTCTCCATCTCCGGCTGGGCCGCCGGCTGGGTCGGTGGCAGCGACGGCGCGAGCGCGCTGATGGCGAGCGGGTGCGTGACGGTGACGGTGGCCGGCTGGGGCCCGCCCAGGTTGAGGTCGAGCTGTGGTGGGAGCACCATCATCATCGTTAACGACGTCGGGATGACGGGATGACGGGATGGTAGGCTTGCTGGCGAAAGCTGAACGAAAAAGGAATGGTCCTGCTTATTAAACCGCAAACTGCATTAAGGATGAAATGCCCTTGCCCGCCCGCACCTGCTCCGAAGAGTGGGTAAGTCGGTTCCCGTTAATGAGAAAGCTAAAAAGTTTCCTTCCAAGCCCGACCAAAACACGACTCCAATCTCTAACATCACACGGTAAAACGCGGTCGCAGGATAAAAAAATATAAGGAAAATTTTGGACGCGTAACGTGGCACTCCTTGACGCGACTCCTACGCGTCTGCAGCGTCTGCAAGGGTTGGCATCCCACGAAACGCGCCGCCGACCCCCCAAAGCATGCACGTAATTAAGGATAAATGTGGGCTTAGGGCTTAAATAATGAAAGTGCCTGCTGCTCGTCGGCCGCCTAAATCGATTACGTGAATGAAGACAGAAAAACCTTATTCATGGCCTTGACAGCGTCGGCATTATGTGTTGACCATAGATGACCATGGCGTTTCGCAACAGGAGGGTCCTCATACATCATCGATTAAGCCGGCTCGGAAATGTGTATTAAAAATACCTCGAGAGGAGTGGCCGGGCTTTACGTACTTACTTTCTGTATAGACACCTGACGAATGTAAGCTCGTGGTCGAATTTTTTTTTTTTGTTTGTGGAGTCTTGCCCTGATTAAATTTCCACGCCATTGCGAAGGCGGTCAAAGGATTGCTGGCATATAGAGCAGAGAGCTTTGTTTCCAGGCAGCGTTGTAAAAAGTGGTGCCTTTTAAACAAAAAAGGCCTGGCACGGCTTGTGGATTTGTTTCAGATGAAATCACAATCTAACTTCTACGTTGTCCGCTCCCGTTAACCCGCATTCCGTTACTTCTTTGTTTCCTCCCAACTCACAGGCGAAGCCTTCAAAAGGTACTCCCACGCCTTGTCGCCGCGAACGAACTCTTCAGGATCTTCAACATTCGGCAAAGTCTCCGCAACTGGGTGCCCATCCATCAGCTTCCTTAACCACTTCATTATGACAACGTCGTACGCGTTGAAGATCGCCGAGGGCACCGTTTTGCCGCCAACCTTCAGGATCTTCATCAATCGCGGCGCGAGCGACGGGAAGTCGGAAATATCCTGATGCCTCGTGCCCTTGATGTAACCAAACTCGTTGTCGCTGTGGCCCACCGCGTCAAAAAGGGCCTTGAACTGCTCCAGGTTCTCTTTCCAGTGGAAAAATTCGGCCTCGATCGAGAGAATCGGGACGCTAAGCCGGTTCTCATCCGACGTCGGCGGCGGGACGGCGAACATCCACGGGTCGAGCACGATGCCACCAATGAAGTCCTTCTGGTCCTTGTCCTGCAACGCCCTCAACGCCGTGGCGGCGCCGAACGAGTGGCCCGACATGATCACGTGCTCTAAATCGAGCCTCCCCTTCAAATTCGGCATCCCGTCATTCCCGAGCAGGTTCTTGAACTCGTCCCCGCGGTTGAGCATCCGCACGAGCTCCATCGCCGCCTTCATCTCCCGAACCCTCTGGGCGACTTGACCCGTTCGAAGCTTCTTTAAAAAATCGTCCTTATGCTGGCCGGGAGCGAGCATCTCCGGCTTCGGATTGATGTATTCGACGGGTTCGGCATAGTTGTCGTAGGCTGACGTGGATGCGGAGCCGTCCCGGTGTTCGACCGAGACAACAAGGAACCCGCGAGAGGCGAGCGAGGTCAGGAGCGAGCAATACGTGGTCCGCATTCCTCCAAGTCCGTGACTAGGTTAACGATGAGCGATATTCCCTTCACACATGTGGGCGGGTACCTGAATAGTATGACGGGGATCTTAGAACCGGCTTCTTCCAACAGGGGGGCGTCCTTGTAGGCCTGCATTTTGACGCTCCCAAGCAGCGAGGAGACGACGGTTCTTGTCAAGAAGCGCGGAAAGGACGCAAACCCGCCGTAGCCCTACAGACGCCTCTGTTAGTTGCGGCGAAAGAAAGTATTTAAGTGCAAGGCAGTACCGTCGCATAGAATTTGGCTGGGCCAGGTATCCACTTCGCATTGTGCTGATGCTTCCCCGGTGTCGCCGCCGGGTAGAGCAGCGAACAAAGAACGCCATGTTGGAAAACCAATCCGTCTTCGCTCGATCGGGCGACCTCCACATCATGAATGCCGACGGCGGCTTCCCCGGCGGTTGGCAGGAGTGACAAGGAGCTCGCCTTCTTCTTAGTCGCAGTCGAAGGTCGCTTAGACGGGTGGTCGAGTGAGCCTCGGCTCTCGCCTTTCATCTTATGCAAGCTGCCAGCGATCGCCGGGGAGGAAGCCGTCCGGGCCAGTCCGTCGGATAAATGTTCGAAGGTCATGGCTTCGGGGAGGTCGATGACTGTGACGGGGGTCGGCCCCATCGACTCATCCGGTTGCAGCGAGGATGGCTCTGGGTCTGACATTGTGTGCGACAAATCGGCAGCGTTGCCTCAAGCCGCGTCGGCTAATTCAACAGTGCATCATTAAGCAACCGGCTTGATGGAGAGTGCGTCGGCGTGGGATGATGACGCGACGTTGAATGGACACCGAGGCGAGCCGACGGTTCACTTAGGTGACAAGCGTCGATAAAAGAAATTAAAGAGTTAGATGGGTAGGGTTCTTTGCCGGTGAACGCAATACCCCATCCGCCGACTGGGGAGCAGAAAAAGGCCGTGGAAAGTCCCGCATTGTCCGCTGTCGAAAGCTTCGGATATCGCCGCGTAGCGTGATTTTAAGGATGGAGCAAGTACATTAATGGAGCGTGTGCAACGACGGTTGTGTCTTTATCGCCGTGTGCCAACAGGGAATCCTCCAACATTCCCATCCCGCAGGCAGGCGAGGAACCTCTGATCAGCGATCATGGGCAACAGCGCATCGACCGCCTCGGGCCAGTGCCTCTACCATGGCTTCGACAGCGCCCCGTCGCGCGATCAGCGTCCCGCCTACACTCAGCTCCTGAATGCTGCCGCTGTCGCCAGCTCGTCCCGCCGGACCTTCTACACGGGGCGAGCCGTATCCCTCATGAACGGTCTTCTGGCGTCGTCCTCCGAGTCTGCCGCGGCAGAGTCCAAAGCCTTGGAGAGCCACACGGACGGATCGAGCGTGTCGGATGATGCTGCCCT
The DNA here is from genome assembly GCA_027600665.1 of Irineochytrium annulatum. Classification (NCBI taxonomy): domain Eukaryota; kingdom Fungi; phylum Chytridiomycota; class Chytridiomycetes; order Chytridiales; family Chytridiaceae; genus Irineochytrium; species Irineochytrium annulatum. Next base: position 15,935 of record JADGJL010000299.1, read on the forward strand.
TGATTCGGACGAGGAGGCCATGCCGATCCCGAACGGGATCTCTCCGGGGACGCCGTTGAGGCACCAATCGGGCGTTGCGCCGATGATGGACTCGGGGCGCACCACAATCCCGCAAGTTCTGAAGGATCAGGCGCGGGAGATACTGCGTGGGGATCTGTCGGAAGGGATCATGAGGCTGGCAGATCGTACGAGCGTGAAAGTGTTTTTCAGCAGCAATGCCTCTGGTCGGTGGTTCTGTGTTCCTGTGGATACCCGTTGCGTGGCGTTGCTGACTTGTATGCTGAAGACACGGAGTGGGAGCGGAACGCGCTGATGATGGACGTCTGGCCATATCTCGCGAGGTTTTGCAAGGTCCTTGACTTGGACTTTGAGATCTACGATCTGTGGGTTCCGCGGGACGTTGTCCGTTGCTAACGGAATCTTTCAGCAACTTCAATAATTTAAATGTCAATATCCATGAAAATAGAGAGCTTTCGGTACGCCATTGGTTATCGAGCGGTATTAATGCTCTTTACCTAGCGATCTGTATCATTAATCGAAAGTTGCATTGCAACATCGTTGGGTCCAAGTTTTTTTTCTTTCCTTGGTAAGTACGCTTTTATTACGATCATGTTCTGACAGACGATCAGGGGATAAGTACAGCACCCCTGCGTTGCCGAGCGTTATACCTGCTTCTGAGTTCACGATGATGGAGGACTATTTAACGAAGAACAACCGCTCGCGCGATGTTCGCGAGCTGCTGCATGTTTGGTTTGTTCGAGACGACAACGCCGTGCCGCCTGTTTATAACCTGCGGCCCATATCAACCATTATCCCGGCGTTCTGTTCGAAGGCAGCCGATCCAGAGACGCAGATGGAGGCGTTTAAGTCTTGGGAGGAGATCCGATACCGGTTGGCGGCCCTCTTGCGAGCCGGATCGCGAGCCCTGGGAACGGAAGCGACGTCGCAGAACCGATTTGGTCGGTCCTTGATGGAGGAGGAGCTGGCGGTTGCGTACCCGCACAGGACGGGAACTGAAACGGAGCGGTTCTACGGTTTTCAGTAAGAACGCGCTTCGTGAAGCTTTGATGCTGAATGCTTGGCAGGCGCACGCTATTGGACATCAAGCGGAAGTACGTTGACAACGGCCCTGTTGCGTCCCGATATCTGGACTTGATCAACAACCAGATTGACAAGGACGCGGTGAATCAGATGGCCGGTCTGCGGAATCGGATCCGGGCGAACCGGTTCTATGCCATCCCGTGGCGCACCGACAACTTCGGGTTGTCACCCGACTCGGAGAAAAGCCACGGGACATATTTGAAGTCCTTCTGCGACGATGCGACGCGTCTGCTTTCGGAGGGGATTTTGAAGCACTTTACTTCGCGCCCCTTCACCCGCGATTGGGACCCTTTGGCGGCCGAAATTCTTCGCCATCACCTGGCCGTGAGGGAGGAGTCCAAGGCGTTTGTGGGAAGAAGCGACGAGCTGGAGAACATACGCGAATTTTTGGACGACAGCTCTGGCTCTGTTTGCGTTCTCTATGGTCCGTTGTGTGTATATAGCGTAGTTGTTTTGACACAATGTAGGACCTCCGGGGGTTGGGAAGACAGCTTTAATTTCAAAGACAGCAGAGATGGTGCGGGAAAGCTATCCGACGTCGACGCTCGTGATACGGTTGATAGGGTCGTCAACTGAGTCCGTCGACAGCCGTTCACTTCTTCGATCGATTTGCGCACAGTTAGCCAGGGTGTATGGTTATGCAGCCATGCGTCAGCGGATTGAGGAGGCGTCCTCGAATGCGGCAAACGCTGGAGATGGCTACGCGGACGATACGTTTGACAAATTGCTAGGAGATTTGGAGAGTTGGCCGCCGACTTCATACGAGGGTCTCAAAGCTGCGTTGCCGCTGGTGTTGAGTCTTGCCACGGATGCGAAGCCGGTTGTTTTGGTATGATGCTTTGAATGCCAGCTTCGGAATTTAAACTCTTTAAAAGATCATTGATGCATTAGACGAGTTGTCGGATTCTGATGACGCCAGGGACTTAGACTGGCTGCCATCGATCTTGCCGCCCAACGTTAAACTGTTGATATCGTCTGCCCCATCTTCCTTATACCAGCCGACATTATCGGCGTTGAAGTCGATTTTTCCGGAAAGCGAGGACAATCGCTACGTTGAAGTCCCAGTGATGTCCGACGCCGACACTGACGCTCTGGTTTCCAAAGTGCAAGAGCGCAGTTCCCGAAACTTGACTGATGACCAGTTATCTGTTTTCCGATCCAAATGCTTAGCCTCCCGGATGCCGCTTTACATTCATTCTGCTTGGACGTTATCGGCTTCAAAGTGGACCAGTGAGGGGACAAATTTGGGACTTGCGAAGAAGCTGTTGAGTGCCGAGACGTTGATGGGTTTAGTCGAGGATACGTTGGACCGACTCGAGTCGAAATTAGGAAGAACCTTCGTCTCACGAGCTCTTGGCTACGTTACAGCGGCGAGGAGGGGCCTTAGCAAAAGCGAGTTGGAAGACGTGCTCAGTTGTGACGAGGACGTGTTGGCGGAGTTATTTTTTCAGGTACCAATGAGGATGATCATTTACGACTAACGGCTTTTGTAGATGGCAGATCCGCCTGTTCGCCGGGTACCTCCGATCTACTTAGTGAGGCTACGAGAGGAGCTTGGCGCCACTATTGTCGAGCGCCAAGTAGATGGCGTAAACGCCTGGTTCTGGTATGCGCCCGATGCTTCCTGTAGCTTAGTATTCACAAATATTCCTAGGTCACATGAGCAGTTCCGGCGTTTTGCAGAAGATCGATACCTTTTTAGAGATCGCGCAATTGCGACGCACTCCGCCCTCGCAGATTATTGGGAAGGGAAGTGGGCTAGGACCCCTAAGCCCTACATTGACTCCGCAACGGGGCAGACGAAGAGCGTGTTGCGCTACATCATGGACCAATCTCTGCTTGTATCAGGAAAACCGAATACGCGACGATTAGCTTCGCTTGTGTGGCACCATTTGGAAGCCGGCGTGACTGGGTTCCAAGATGCAGCTCGGACACTGCAAGATCTGTCACATATCGGGGCTGCCTTGGATGCCGGTCTGCTTTGGGATCTGCTTGCCAGTTACCGTGCTGCCCTATCGCGGGACTCTGCGGAAGGCCTGTTGCTGCCACAACTCGTAGACTACTACCGATTTCTATTGACGAGCGCATACATTGTTGCATCTGATCCGAGGCAGCTAATCCCCGTTGCTGTAAATCTATACCAAGGTTCAGTTGTGGCCGACGATGCGCGAAAATGGATAGCTGCGAACGCTCCAGGGCTATGTTGGGCCGAGTGGGCGAACCGTCCCCTTGCACGAGGTGAGCCTATCGCGACGCTGAGGGGTTCAGACGGCGGAGAACCAGGCGAACAATTTATTATCACGGGAAGGGACACATTCGGTGAGCTAGTGGCCCTCGTCGGGCTTCGGATTGTGGACGGCGCTCGAGTGGCGTCAATATACGATACAGCAGAAATCAAAGCAGCGGCAACTGGAGGCGGGACCGCCCGTCTGCTTGCAAAAGGTGTTCTGCCCGAAGACGAATCGGGAGAAGACGAGGGAAATCCGCTGGTGTGCGCTTTCTCGAGAAGTGGCAACGAGATCGCCATAGCGTCCAGAACGATTCTTGTTGTCAGTACTCAAAATCTATCTCAATGCGGGATGGGAACGGACCCGGACCTGCCCGAAGGGGATGTGATCACGGCGATATCGTGGACGAAAGACGACGGGTGTATCGTGACTGCCTCCGACGGTGCAGAGCCTGGAAGAATAGCGCTTTGGGATGCCGTATCCTTCACGCTGCTGCGTGTAATCAAGGCTCAATATCCTCGACAACCTATTTCGTCATCGTTTCGAACAATGGGTTTCTGGGACGAATACCGGTCGTTATTTATTCTCCTAGACGTTGACGAGCTGGCGGCAGACGCAGAATCCGGGCTGTTTTTGCAGTATATTCCTAGCGTCCCCCACTCAGATCCTCCTCCGGACGGCCCGTCTAGATTCGCGTTAGCGCATCGGTCGCCATTGGTCTTAATAGCTGCCGACGACGGAAGGGGCTATATCCTAATTGACTTTAAAGCAAAAAGGCCGATTGCGAGATTGCCGATGGATGTCGATAAGGTGCGGCAAGTCGTTCTTTCGCACGACGGCCAAAAGGTTGCTATTGTTCCGAACGACTCGAAGGTTATCTCTATCTTCGGGTTGCAGGCGAGGGACAATTCCAGCGGGCAAAATGACACTACGTCCTTTTTACTCTTAGGAACTGTACTTGGCCTGGATATGACGACATACCCTGACTCTACGTGCTCCTGTCTCTTCTCGAGATCCGGCAATACCGTTATTACTGACGGTGCGGGCTTTAGCGCTAGAGTTTGGGATATGCAAGAGCTTGGAGATCATTCAACACTGCGATTCCACTCCGTCCTTCCGAATATACAGCAGGGGCTAGCCCCCATACACAGCGCGTCGCTAAGTCATCCGACGGGTTGGGCAATTACGGAAGGCCCACTCGAAGTATCTCTTGCAAATGCGTCGGGAAGGTCACGAGTAAGAAGCTATCGTGTGGCGTCTGGTGCCCTTCGCCGAAGACAAAGGAAGCGGAAAGATATTATTTTGGGTATCGCGTCGCATCCGACAAAGCCTCTGATGGCCGCCGTAACCGACTCAGGGAACGTCACCTTGATTGCCGCAGATAGAATGCCGGATGAACCGGGCACTTGGGTTGGCTCGCTTTGGACGTCTGCTTTCGGGAAGGCGAAATTAGAGGACGATAAAGTGATGACGTTTAATGCGAGAGAGGCTGGCACTCAAGCGGGTACAACATGTATTACGTTCCTGCCGTCTGCCGGTGCGCCACTCACACCCCAGACGACGACGGCTCCGACCGAATCGCTGCTCTTTGCAACTGGGCATGAAGATGGTTCCGTATCTGTATGGGAGTGGAACGCGACAATTGATCCACTAGATCTGTCGCCTGCAGTAACTCTGCGTTTGAACGCGGGAAGAATCACGTCCCTGGTAGCATCCGAATTAGTTCCGCCGAAAAGCAGCAACCGGTATATGGCCATCACTGTAGATGATACAGCTGTTCTGCTCTGGAACGGTGTTAACGACGATCCGGAGTCAGCATTAGTTCTGGTTCCGCCTTTAGATACGACTGAAGAGGATCAATTGTCAAATATATCCCAATCACGGGTTAGCGTGTTCGCTAAGCAACAGGGCGGTGAATGGAACCTGAACCGTCCTTGTGCGGTAGCCTTCTCTCGCACTAAGGAACTCGTTCTCGCGGCTGGATCGGTCGCAGGAACGATTGCGATATGGAATATCGAGAACAAAGCCCGCGTGATTTTGATGACGCCGTCTAGCGTCGAGCAGAAGCCGGCGCCAATCATGGCCATTGCATGGGCGGCGGATGATGCAGCGTTGGTGTCCGCATCTGAGGACAAGCGAATAAGTATCCATAACACGGTCACTGGCGACTTAGTGTGGGTTCACTCTTTGTGGATGGTTGTCCCCAGGTTGAACGTCGCGGCGTTTACCTCGGGTGCTAGGCAGCTTGCGATCGTTGATCATGATGGTGAATTAACTATAATTCGGCTGAACGGCGACTGGCCTTCTGCCGTCGCATCTGCGGAGGGTAGCAAATCTGCGTCAGCGAAAGATCTAGCGTCTTCTTCCAATGGGCCTCATCCTGCAACAAGATTATTGATGGCCGAGTTATTCCCGAGACCGCATGACTCCGAGTTGGTCGATCTCGAAGAATGGGATCCATCGATATCGGTGCGCTTAGTTAGAAGGCGAACGGAGCAGAATGTGCGCTCTTGCAGCATTTGGGAGAAGTCGACAGGCTCAGGCTCCCACGGGCACGTCGCGCTGATAAGAATGACGGATGGGCTTCCTCGCGGAACTTACGAGGTGTTATGCGAAGTTAACATTCCAGCGGTCCCTATACCCGTGGAGGATAAGACACCCGAACTCTCAGCATCGCCTTCGAGGCATCCTACCTACGTCCCCTTGAAGTTTGTTTGCGGTTCTGAGGATGAACTTGGTAGAGAGGATCCAATGCTGGAGGAAATGGAAGATCCAGAACTACAGGGTTTACGAGGATTCACCCGACTGTTCCCCGTGGAGGAGCAGGTTTCAATTGCCGGCACGGGCATGGTGACCCTGCACTTAGGATATGTAAAGGCTGCCTGCAAGTTAAACACATGCTGCATCGACCTTAAGCGTATCCCCGGAACCGGCGAGCCCTTCTCCTTCGGTAAAGTACATGTAAGCACAGTTAATTGCGTTTGACACTGTCACCTTATGATGTTAATAACCCGTTCGTAGTTCATACCCGTAGACCCGCGTTTGTACCGTCCAGAATATGAGCCGCCGTTGCATCAAGTTGATGCCTTCACCCGGCTCTTAGCTAGCTTCGAGGCGTTTGAAGAAAGTCACCGAAAGCGGGCTGAGTCTCTTAGCCAGAATCTGCCGGAAAACATGTCCGCTTTGAAAGCCCAACACGAGGACGATGATTCTGCTAGCGATAATGCGGCAGATCATCGGCGAACATGGGTGGCGGGCGAGGACGAGGCTTCTGCGGCCGTAGAGGCGAAGAGGAAGACTCGGATGTCCATGTTCCAGCCTTTATCTAACGTCGTTGGTGGCATTTTGGGTGCAGTTGGCGGTCTTGCAGTGGCGGAGCCTGCAAAACCCACGAAGCCTCCGTCGTTTGCTGACATTGAGAGGGAGATGGAGTTGGCGAGAGTTAAGGCCCGATTGGAGGCAAAAATACTGGTTTGTGTTAACTGAAAATTTTTTCGTATTCAAATGGCGTACAGGAAGAGGAAGAGGACGAGAAAAACGCGTATGAAGAAGCGAAAGAGCGGCATAGACTGGCCGAGGAGGTTACGAAAGCGAGGAACTTAGATCGCGGACCAGATGACTTCGATCAGGACGACGAGCAGGGAATTGACGAAGAAGAACACTATTATCGTTTGAAGGAAGCAGAGGAGGCTTTACGTCGGATAGAGTTGGCGCTCGAGAACAGCGCGGAGGCAGTTGCTACGGACGTTGAGTCAGAACTTCGGGAGACGGCAGTCGAGCCGGACATTGCTCGGCTAGCGGCAGAGCCAGATGTTAAGGAGCTGGCAATTGGACAGGACGTTGGGGAGCTGGCAGCTGAGGCAGATGTTGGAGAGGCTGTAGAGCCGGACAGTATAGAAGTGGCTGTAGAGCCAGACGCTGGGAAGGCGGGTGTAGAGCGAGACGTTAGGGAGGTGGGTATTGAGCCAGACACTCGGAAGGTGGTTGATCTCAACGCTAGCAAGGTGGCGGTAGAATCGATCGTTGGGGAAGCGCCAGCACTAAACGGCGCAACTGTAGAGATAGTCGATGGTGAAGGAGTGTAGACTGGTGCGGGGTGGCAATGAGTTTGTTCATGCAAGCATTTTTTTTTTTCATAGACGCCTGTTGCTCATAGAGTAAAAAACAACAGTATTACTATTTTCTATCAACATTTGCAATATATCATCTACAAAGTCTCTCTACGCCGTTTGGACTGCGCCCCACTGCTCTTCCGCGAGGAACGCCCACAGACGCACTCGCCATCGGAGTGACAGTCCTGAGCGTACCGGTGGTACTCACGATAATCTACTGTCAACTCATCACCGGGCGCGATTTTAAACTTGGCGAATAACGCCAAGCGCGGCCGGTCTTTCCAGTCCGTGACATACTGAACGGAATGTTAACGCATTAAACGCGCTGCTGTTACTTACAAATACGCCACGCAAATTCGGCTCGCACGAATGGTTCTAAACACATTAAACGCATTTGTTGTAAAATACTTACGATAAACCGCGTGAAATTGCAAAAATACGTGGTATCTATCCTGGGAGATTATCAGCATCACACTAGGCTTCGGAACTATATAGGCGTACGCTATGTCAATGTCCTCCTGATGGTGCAGAAACCACAAGTCGCGGGATACTTTGGACGGGCACAGCGATCGGCGCCGCTGCAGAGAGCGTTTGCTGCAGATCTCCCCAACCACCTCCCCGACAAAACCCCCATAGCAGATTGTGTCGCTAAATTGTTAATCAGCGACATTTAAGCAAAAAAACTATACGTTGCGACTACACCTGAGCCAACGCAGGCAAGCGACTGTTAGAAAATAATTTACCGCGAACAAATCTTACCGATGCCTTAAAAATTAATTTCAATATCCCGTTGCAACGAGGCGCTACCTTCTTTCGTCGGCCGTAAGATGATGCAATTCTTCTGAAAGTCATTGCCTTTACACTGTTGAATTAAGCGATTGTCGCAAGTATCGACAGTGCAGCCGCAACTGTCGCCACATTCCTTGATGGTTTCCGAGATGAAGTCGCGGAGAGCGCCGTGCTCGTATGCATAGCCTTTGCATGATCAGGGTTAGTGGAATAACGTGAGAGCGCACCTTTCATGCGCGCTAGGCAGGCACAGCCGCTCGACATCGAATGGCAACAAATAACGGCACTGGAGCATTTGCAGCTTTCGAGATTAGGTTCGGGTGGAGTTTTGGGGGACCGATTGTGCGGTTCGATCGACTCTTCACGATACTAAAACACGTAAGCTTCTCCCAACTCATGCCACTATACCTCGCGCTCAGGTAGTAGTCTAGGCAGTTCATCAGAGATCCCAAAAGGTGCCCGTTGTCGAGATGTGGGGTCGCCCACGCCTTCGCCTTGCTGTGACCACAGTCGAAAGTGAGGATCTCTTTGCCAATCGTCCGGTGTCATCCTCTCCATTTCCCATTTCGCCCTCCAAAACATTGCCTTGCATGCCTCCCGGTGGGTACTAGTTTCTAGAGGTTTATCCAGCAGACGCGCCTGTCACAATCAGAAAAACGGCTCAAAATTCTGTACGCCAAACCTTGTTTAATGATGCTTTTGTTGTCCATATCTTGACGATTCTTGCAGGATTGATGTTGAGAATGGCTGCAAGAGCCACAACCACAGGATAATCCATCCGGTATTTAGTGAAACCTCGAATTCGGACATCATAGAATTGGTCGTTGAGGTTGGACTTGATGTCACTGCGCCACCCAGTAATGTCAGGTAGCCGCATTAACAAACTACAATCCACAGCCCCACGTACTTGAAGCGCCGATGTCGATCTGTTCGGGCCTCCTTCGATGTGAAAAGCTCGACCAAGTCCGACACGACTTCCTCCGTCCGACGCGCGAGCAGAAGGTCGAGGACGCGCGAGAACATCGACAGAAACCATGGCGGGTCGTCCATTGGGACCGATTCCTCCTTAATCCCGTTTCCGGCCACGGGCGCAAGAGAGAAATAGCGAGAGATGTTGCCGGAAGGGCCACTCTGAAGTCGCTGGTCCCCCGTCGCGGTCGTAAGGCGAGAGTCCGATTTATTGACGTCCACGCGCTTAGTTCCCTCCCCGCGCGCGCTTCCCTGGGGTTCCGTCTCCCGTTTGCGCTTTAGAGGCGCTGAGCATGTCGATGGAACTACTGGCTGCTCTCGCTTCTTACTGTGCGTCAGGGCCGTCAGTGGGTTAGGCGTCCCGTCGGCTATCTTAAGCCAAGGGTTGTTGCTGCTCATCGCCGCGATAGTCGACGACTTATGTGACAAAGTCTGCTGAAGGACCGCGAGGCCGCTGAAGGTCGGTCCTTGATCAGACCCAGTGTACCGCTATCTCTACCGTGTGTTGGGTTAAGGTGTGACCTCTCGGAACTGATCGTGCTAACTTCATCCAAGTTGCACGAGTTTGACGAACTTGACATGAATGCAATAGATGAAAGCAAGACAACCTACCTTGTAAGCCCAGTCTTTACGTGTCCAATAGCAGCATTGTATCAAAGGGGAAGGCGGCCCCGCTTGCCGGATGTTCACCCAGCGCGTGGCAAGCTGCGAAAGGTTTTAAATTAGTATTGTATTAACTTCTTTTGGTCATAAAATTGCTTGGTGCACAGCGCAGATGGATGGAGGAGCAGGAAAAAAAAAAAAAAAAAAAAAAAGGGTAGGTTAAAAATAAATAAGAAATAAGGTTGCCAACAATCACAATACCAAAAAAACAAGAAAAGTTTATTCACAAAAACAAAAACAACCCCCCAGAAACAACCAAAA
>JADGJL010000003.1:0-250121 GCA_027600665.1 Irineochytrium annulatum
TGCGGGTGTAGTTCAATGGTAGAACTTTAGCCTTCCAAGCTAATAGCGTGGGTTCGATTCCCATCACCCGCTTACATTATTTATAAAAAAACTCTCCGCATATGTGGAGGGTTTTTTATTTTTTTTATGCGCGAAGAAGCAGTTATATTATGTAGCTTTACAGGTTTATTATAAAGAGCCAAAACGACCTCTGTATCTAAATAGGGTCGCTTGGCTCTTTTGTTTAATATTTGGGAAGAAGATGCTTTTAGAGCATCAGTTAGACTGGGATTTGGGCCAATTAGCGCTCGTTGTGATCGGTTACTCTTCTACGCATGCCTGCTAAACCGAGGAGTCCCAGCAGACCGAGCCAGCCCCAATCCATGCCATTATCCCGATTGGTTGTTGCGGCGTTAGCACGAACACTGTTCGTACGATAGTCACCATTGTTGCGGTAATTCCCATCCATGTTCATGTTCATGTTGGTATTTGTGCGATTCATGTAGTTGCTGTCCTGATAAGACTGGACACGTGAACCGTTGGTGTCCATTCCTTTGGTCATATGATTATCAGCAGCAGCAGGACCAGCTAAAGAGGCGACGAGAAGCACAGAAGCAATAATCGTTGTAGCTTTTTTCATTAAGTTGAGTCCTCCTTTTTTTTAGAGCTACAGATTAATCTGCCCAAGAGGACAAGAAAACTATGTAGGAATGATCTGTAAAGTTATCCTTTAATTACAGTATGTTAGGACAAAATACATAAGAAACTTTTCTAAAAAGCAGACTGTACTATGAAGAAAATTATATTTACATCTTTAATTTATTGCGTCACTGTGGTAAAGTATACAAAAGCTTGCTTTGCCGGTCATGTTTCTTTGTATGAACCTGGTTACAAATAATGAAATTATGCGGTTTTACCTTATAAACATGTACGGTTACTCATATCTAGATTAATTGTATATTTATGAGTTTTTAGGTATAGGTATGAGACCTTAGGTTTATCTAAAGTATGTGAAAAAGGTATCATGCGACAGCATATGACCATTAATTGAAGCAGAACAAGAAAATGAATAAAAAAGCGTGTTTTTGTGCTGTAAATCGGGGATAATCCCCATTTTTTCTAGTAGAAAAATGAAGATTTTCGTACCATTTTATTGTATGATGTTATGAAGGTGTCAAATTTGCGTGTACGAATGGAACGATCAGATGGGAGGATAAGCATGACTGAAACTATGGTAACCGCCAGCAAAAGCCAATCCAACAACCTGCTTCGGCGAGACGTGCGGTTCCTGGGCAATATACTCGGAGAAGTTCTTGTCCATCAAGGCGGCACGGAGCTTCTAGATATCGTTGAGAAGATTCGGGAAACGAGCAAATCGTTGCGTGCAGAATTTCTGCCAGAACTCTATGCAGAGTTCAAAACGATGATCCAGGAATTAGACTCGGACAATCGTCATCAGGTTATTCGGGCATTCGCTATTTATTTTCAATTAGTTAATATTGCTGAACAAAACCATCGGATCCGGCGTAAACGGGATTATGAACGTTCTGCAGGGGACGCTGTGCAGCCAGGATCGATTGAGAAAGCAGTACAGGATCTTAAGGAACGTGGATTGTCTCATACAGAGGTGGAAGAGATTCTCGACGATTTGTCGCTGGAACTCGTTATGACAGCTCACCCAACCGAAGCCATGCGCCGGGTTATTCTGGACATCCACAAACGGATATCCGAAGATGTCATGCTACTTGATAATCCTACGCTGACGTTGCGTGAACGTGAACAGTTGCGTGAGAAACTGCTGAATGAGGTTATTACACTCTGGCAGACAGATGAACTTCGCGACCGCAAACCGACTGTACTTGATGAAGTGCGGAACGGGATGTACTACTTTCATGAAACGTTGTTCCACGTACTTCCGGATGTATATCAGGAGCTGGAACGCTGCCTGAACAAATTTTATCCTGACCATGACTGGCATGTGCCGACGTATTTGCGGTTCGGTTCCTGGATCGGTGGAGACCGGGATGGAAATCCTTCGGTAACTTCAGATGTAACATGGCAGACGTTGTTGATGCAGCGCAAGCTCGCTTTGCGTGAATACCAACGGATTATGATTGAACTTATGGGCCATCTCAGCTTCAGCACGAACATCATCCACGTATCGGATGAGCTGGTGCAGTCGATTGAGCAGGACCGTAGTTGTGTAACGTTGAAAAAAGTGGATATGTGGCGGAATGAAAAAGAGCCATACCGCATCAAATTGGCCTATATGATTGCCAAGTTGAACAATGTATTGGATGAGAACAAATTAGGTCAGGCTGACCGTTATCATAGCGCTCAGGATTTGATTGATGATCTGATGATTATTGATCGAAGTCTGCGCCATCATTTTGCCGATTACGTAGCGGATACAACTATTCGCAAAATGATTCGTCAAGTTGAGTTGTTTGGTTTCCATACCGCAGCATTGGATGTGCGTCAGCACAGTCAGGAACATGAAAATGCGATGTCGGAGATTTTGGCGAAAATGAACATTGTAGAAGATTATGCGCGTCTGACTGAGGACGGTAAAATCGATCTGCTTGCTCGTTTGCTTGATGATCCGCGTCCGCTTACTTCTCCTTATCACCAATACACGGAGGGAACCAAAGAGTGTCTGGATGTTTTCCGTACCATTAAGCGTGCCCAGAACGAATTTGGGACCGGCTGTATCACAAGTTACCTGATCAGTATGACACAGGGCGCAAGTGACTTGCTGGAGGTTATGGTATTTGCCAAGGAAGTAGGCTTATTCACCAAAGGAAACAATGGTGAGGTTGTATCTACACTTCAAGCGGTACCGCTGTTTGAAACGATTGATGACCTTCATGCGGCTTCGGACATTATGCAGAAGCTATTTAACCTTCCTGTATACCGTGCAAGCGTAAAAGGACGGAATGAACTACATGAAATCATGCTAGGTTATTCCGACAGTAACAAGGATGGCGGAGTGGTTACAGCCAACTGGGAACTGCGTGTAGCAATGAATGCGATCACGGCTGTAGGTAATGAACACGGCGTTAAGTTGAAGTTCTTCCATGGACGTGGCGGAGCTCTTGGACGTGGCGGCATGCCACTCAATCGCAGTATTCTTGCTCAACCACCACATACCATTGGTGGAGGCATCAAGATTACAGAGCAGGGAGAGGTTATTTCTTCTCGTTACTCCCTTCAGGGAATTGCATACCGTAGTCTGGAGCAGGCAACTTCTGCACTGATTACAGCAGCACTGAATGGTCTTGAGCCGCAAGAATCAGAATCCGAGCGTCATTGGGACAGCATCATCAAAGAGATTTCACAAGTATCTTTGACGAAATATCAGGATTTGATTTTCCGTGATCCGGACTTCTTTACCTTCTTCAAGGAATCCACACCGCTTCCAGAGGTGGGTGAACTGAATATTGGTTCGCGTCCGTCCAAACGGAAAGGTAGCGACAAGTTCGAAGATCTGAGAGCAATTCCTTGGGTATTTGCTTGGACGCAAAGTCGTTATCTGCTTCCAGCATGGTATGCGGCAGGAACAGGGCTACAAAGTTTCTACCAGGATAAAGAGGAAAATCTGGTTGTCCTAAAAGAAATGTATGCAAGCTTCCCATTCTTCCGCACGCTGATTGATACGGTTCAGATGGCTGTAGCGAAGGCAGATCTGGTAATTGCCAAAGAGTACTCAGCCATGACTTCCAACAAGGAAGCACGGGATCGCATATATGGACAAATCGAATCTGAATTCAAGCTTACAAAAGAGCTTATTCTGAAAATTACCGGAGAAGCTGAAATTCTGGATGATGTACCAGTTATTCAAGAATCCATTCGTCTTCGTAACCCTTATGTTGATCCGTTGTCCTACATGCAGGTCCAGCTTCTGAGTGAGCTCAGAGATATGCGTGAACGTGGTGAGGACGATACGGAACTGCTCAGAGAAGTGTTGCTGACAATCAATGGCATCGCTGCGGGGCTGCGTAATACAGGTTGATTATTGATCTGCTGCATCTGAGTAAATATATGTAACAAAGTACTCATTACTTTGTTGAATAAAAGCTCTATTCTCTCCTCTACGGAGTGAGAGATGAAACGGGACTCCTGCGGGAGTTCCCGTTTTTACTGTTTTTGGCGGATATTTGTCATACAGTCTTGATTTTTGACCAAAGTTGATTTACGATTTGATTGGTGAATTACAAGTGTGGACGGGTATCAGAAGACGGAAGACCCATCAGCATGTCTGGGGGAATAAGGGTGGACAATTTGGAGAATAGGCTTGTGAGACTGGTGCTTAAAGGCGACCAGAGAGCCTTCGCAGAAATCGTTGAACTATATAAGGACAAGCTGTTTCATTTGGCATATCGGATGCTGAACAATCGTCATGAAGCTGAGGACGTTGTGCAGGAGACGTTTTTGCGTGTGTTTCGCAATATGGAGAAGTATGATCCGAACCAGAAGTTCTCAACCTGGATCTACCGGATCGCGACCAATCTGTGTATTGACCGACTGCGCAGAAAGAAACCTTCATACTCTTTGGATGCTGAACTGAATGATCAGGAAGGATCGGATGGTTATGCGATGCTTCCGAGTGATGATCGTACACCAGAGAGTGAGGCACTGCTGTCAGAGACGCAAACGCTCATTCGTGAAGCCATTGACAGTTTGCCAGCCAAGTATAAGTCCGTTATGATTCTAAGGTATTTACAGGACTTGTCGTTACAGGAAATCAGTGACGTGACAGGTATGCCCGTAACAACGATCAAGACACGCGTTCATCGGGGCCGTGATTTTCTACGTAAAAAATTGGAATACAAGTTATAAATGTTATACGCCTTGAAATATGGGCAAAATTATTTGAAACATATCCGAAACGGATGCGTATGTAATGTATGCAAGTCTTATGCGTGCTTTTTAATGGCTCATGGACTAAGTGATTTAAGAAAGGATTGGCTCTCATATGGATTGCAACTCGGCCGTCTCTTTAATGCATGAATGTTTGGATGAGTCGTTGTCCCCGGCCCAGAAGGTTGAATTAAAAAGTCACCTGGTGATCTGTCCGGATTGTCGCATGCGCTTTAAAGAGTTGGAACAGACGGAAATGCTACTCTTTGCCATGAAACACTATTCACCGTCTGCCTCTGATGAGCTGACCAATCGAATTATGAATGCTCTGCCCCAGCCCAAGAGACAGCAAATATGGCTCAAATGGGTCAAAGGACATCCCGCGCTGACGGCGGCAGCCTTCTTTTTGGTCGTGATGCTCTTTAGCGCCTTGAATTTCTGGAATCAGAATAACGAAATGGTTGTTAAGGGAAATAATCTGGACCAGATCGTGATTCAGGGTAACACGGTTATTGTTCCTGAAGGTAAGTCAATTGCTGGCGATCTTACGATAGAAAATGGAACCGCACAAGTATATGGTGATGTGAACGGCAATCTGACGGTTATCGACGGACAACTGTTTCAGGCTTCAACGGCGCATATTTCGGGTCAGGTGAAAAGTATTGATCAAGCGCTGGACTGGGTCTGGTACAAAATAACCAATATGGTAAATGAAGTGGCTTATCGCTAGAACAGGGTAAAATCTTCAATGGTATATACCAAGCAGGGTACCTCCAGATTGCATGGGGTACTCTTTTTTTATACGTAAACTTTGTAATTCATGGTAAATGTGATGTTTATGTGCAGTTTGAGACTGCCGTAACTTGCAACCTGAACGTTAACGTTATAACCTAGATACTAAAGAGAACATACTACTACATATAGATAAGCATTTTGTATATATCGAATGATGCAAAAATGCGCAGACAAAGGATTATATAAAATCCTAATGGGTTAATATGAGATCAGGGTTTACTCATCAATGGGGATAGCGGGGGCTGGCTTATGAATTATTTTGCTGACTTAACGTGGACAGAGTCCATTAAGGACGTTATCGATATATTGATCGTTACCTATATTATGTACAAACTGATTTTGCTTGTGCGGGGTACACGTGCTGTTCAGCTCCTGAAAGGAATTCTGTTCCTTGTGCTGATCTGGGCATTAAGTACGTGGCTAAACCTGTATACGCTCAAATGGTTAATGAACCAAATGTTTACGTTTGGTGTCGTTGCGGTGTTCATTATCTTTCAGCCGGAACTGCGTCGTGGTCTGGAGCAATTGGGACGCGGTAAGCTATTTGGTCGTTCAGCGGCAGCGAGTGATGAAGAGTTAACGGTGTTAATTGGTGAGATTATTAAGTCTGTTAATTATCTGTCACGGCGTAAAATCGGCGCATTGGTCGTATTTGAACGTGAAACGGGTCTGAACGATTACACAGAATCGGGTATTAAGATGCACTCTCTGGTCAGCTCGGAGCTGATGATTAACATCTTTATTCCAAATACACCGCTCCATGATGGAGCCGTCATTATACAAGGGAAACAGATTTCGGCGGCAGCTTGTTATTTGCCATTATCAGAGAATCCGTTTATCAGTAAAGAATTGGGGACACGCCATCGTGCAGCCATCGGGATCACCGAAGTTGCAGATGCGATCTGTTTGGTTGTCTCCGAGGAGACCGGACAAGTATCACTGGCGATGAACGGGCAGGTCGTTCGTGATATTAAGGAAGAATCACTGATTGCCAAACTGTATGAGGAGTTGCGCCCTACATCCAATCTGAAAAAGAATGGTTGGACAACCTTCTGGAAACGGAAGGGAGGACGTAACAATGGATAAGTGGTTTAACAATAATAACTTCGCCAAAATACTTGCGCTTGCGGTGAGTCTGCTGCTCTGGTTCATGATTCATCTGGATGAAGTACCAACCACCCCTACGATTACAACAGGCACAACCAATAAGGTTGTGGAACGTACGGTGCCTGTTCAACCTTATGGATTAGACAGCAACAGCTATGTGCTTACTTCATTAAGTACGGATGAGGTCCGGTTGGAGATTAAAGGACAGCGTTCGATGCTCACATCGATTTTTACCAATGATGATTACAAGGTACTGGTGGATCTGAGCCAAGTGAAAGATGGGTCGAATACACTGCCGCTTGTACCTGATTTGCCATCCGGGGTGGAAGTAGTCAGTATGGAGCCTTCCATGGTTACCGTGAATGTAGAAAAATTGGGCACCAAATCCTTCAATGTGAATATTGTACCCGAAGGGGAACCATCCGCCGGATACAGCGCTGGAACGCCCGTGATTGAACCTTCGACGCCGGTCAAGGTAACTCTGCCCGAAGGACAACTCGAGGCAGTAGCGAAGGTCCAGGGCAGTCTGAGCGTAAAAGATGCCAAGGAAGATGTCATACAGAAAAAAGTGAAGCTTCAAGCATACGATGCTGAAGGTAAGGTCCTTGAAAACGCGATTATAACGCCTCAAACGGTTGAAGTCCGAGTTCCGGTCAGTCAGCCCTATACATCTATACCCTTAAGAATCAAATATTCGGGACAGCTACCAGAAGGCCTGGTTCTCTCCACAGTAGAGCCTAGCGTGAAAGAAGTCTCGGTTTATGGATCTGAGGATGCGCTTGCGGGTATACAGTCCTACGACCAAGTAACCCTTGATCTTACCCAGTTTGATCAGTCGGGTACATCGACAGTTAACGTGGACTTGACGCCGCCTTCCGGTTTTGAGAAAATCGAGCCTAGTTCGATTCAGCTCAAGGTAACCATATCACCATTTGACGAGGCAGAGGAGACAACGAAAGTCTTTCCGAACGTCCCCATCACACTTACCGGTGCGGGAAATGGACTGGAAGGGACGCTGGTTACGCCTCGAAGCGGCGGTCTGAACCTTACACTCACAGGCTCACCAAGCATGCTTGAGGGTCTGAGTAGTGAGGATATCAAGTTGACAGGTGATCTTGCTGGACTTGCGGTTGGAACGCATGAGATCAAGCTTGAAGCCGACCTGCCCCGTTTTGCCAAACTGGATGAATCGTCCAATGCTCTGAGTGCAACGGTCAAAATTAGCGAAAAGGCTGAAGACACAACGACTACTCCTAGCGAAGAGCCGACTGACGAGGGAACGGTAGCACCTGACCCTTCACCAGCCGAGGTCGAAAATGGGGGGACTGAGCCTGTTCCTGATGAAGAAGAAACGGAATCGAATACGGATACTCAGGATCAGGGCCAACAGGGGAACACAAACAGTCGAGGTAATTTAAATAATAATAACAGCGGTACTGGCAGTAAAAGTGGCACGAATCCGTAAACGTTCTAATTTTAAAATTCTCAAAAAATAATATTAGTGCTCGTATATGATGCGAATAGAAGGAGTTAAATCATGGGGAAATATTTTGGTACAGACGGTGTAAGAGGAGTTGCCAATAAAGAGCTAACGGCAGAGCTTGCTTACAGCATTGGACGTTGTGGTGGTTACGTGCTTGCAGGTGGTGTGGAAAGACCAAAAGTGGTTATTGGCATGGATACTCGTATCTCGGGATTGATGTTGGAATCCGCACTGGTTGCAGGTCTGTTGTCCATTGGCGCTGATGTAATTCGTCTGGGCGTTGTATCCACTCCGGGAGTAGCATATATTGCACGTTTGCTGAAAGCTGACGCAGGTGTGATGATCTCGGCTTCCCACAATCCTGTAGAGGATAACGGTATCAAGTTCTTTGGGGGAGATGGCTTCAAGCTGTCCGATGAGACAGAGAACCGTATCGAAGAGCTGATGGATGCGGAGACAGATCAATTGCCACGACCAGTGGGTGGCGGTCTAGGTACAGTAACGATGGATGAGGAATCCCGTTATCGTTACCTCGACTTCCTGAAAACGACGGTTAATGAGTCGTTCTCTGGTCTTAAAATTGTTTTGGACTGTGCGAACGGAGCAGCTTATGAGCTGGCACCGAAATTATTCAGTGAACTTGGTGCAGAAGTCATTGCCATTGGCGCTGAGCCAAACGGCCTGAATATTAATGAGCAATGTGGCTCAACGCATCCAGAGAACCTGAAACAGGAAGTGCTCAAACATAAAGCGGATCTGGGTCTTGCTTTTGACGGGGATGCAGATCGTCTGATTGCTATTGATGAGACTGGCGCTGAGGTGGATGGAGACTTCATTCTATGTATCTGTGGTGATGCCATGAATCGTGCAGGCAAGTTGAAGGACAGCACCGTTGTATCAACGGTTATGAGTAACATCGGATTCTACAAAGCAACAGAGAAACTTGCACTGAAAACAGCTAAAACTGCAGTAGGTGACCGTTATGTGATGGAGGAAATGCGTCGCGGAGGTTACAACCTGGGCGGAGAGCAATCCGGCCATGTTATTTTCCTGGATTACAATACAACGGGAGATGGCATGCTGACTGCGATTCAACTCGTGGATACGCTCAAGGCTTCCGGTAAAAAACTGAGTGAGCTCAAAGCGCTAATGACCCAGTACCCACAAGTATTGGTGAATGTGCGTGTTGAAGATAAGAGCAAATATGAGGGCAATTCTGCAATTGAGCAAGCTATTGCTACAGTAGAACAACAACTTGGCGATAATGGACGTGTGCTCGTTCGTGCTTCTGGAACAGAATCTCTGATCCGTGTTATGGCGGAAGGACCAGACAAAGACGAACTTGAACAATTTGTGTCTCAAATCGCAGATGTAGTTCAAAAAGAACTGGTATAGGATTGGTACGTGTTCAAAAAGTCTGGTTTTCAGTACCGAAAAGATGGAATGAAGATAGAAATGGAGTAGCGGAGCGTAGGGAAACTACGTGAGCAACTACAATGTTTCAATAGGAAACATACTTCGTAAGCTCCCGCTTATTTCGGCTGAATTTCAACTTCGATGCTGATAATGCCATTAGGCATGATTCGTAATCAAAAGCGGACTTTTTGAATTTCCTCTATTCATGAATATTCCTGCGTCCCGGCCTGATGAGACCATAGGTCCGATTATCCGGTCGGGATTGTGGGTAAATATGCTGAAATTGTCACAGGTACTTTGCTCCATTGCAAAATGGACCTGACGTGCATATAATGAGTGGAGTCGTCATTCAGACACAGAAAGTGAGGAACGTAAGGTTACAGTTACACAAGCGCCAGAGCTTGGAGTTGCGCGGGAAGATGTTGAACTTAGAATTTCTTCGAGGGTGAGGGAAGGCTGATTAACATCAACGGCAATCAAGCTGACGAGGTGGAGGTGTTCGGATTGTTCGGCGGGGACCTCCCGGTGAAGCACCAGAGCCGTAAACCGGATTGCGGAAAATGGATAGGTGACTGTCCACACAACGCGCCGGTGCAGGTGCAAGAGTCATACTAAAATTCAAATGAATGTGCGTGAAGAGCGTAAACAGTACGCGGACGGGAAAATGATGTACATTCATGATTGCATTCATAACAGCTTATGATGACAGCGGGGCGACACGAGATCGCTCTGATCATTGATAATTGAATAAGTACCAAGTATTCATGAAACGCTAGGCAATCACTCATTTTTCCGATATGCCGCCTCTGCCCGTTTCTCTTCGTGACACAGTATTCATATACAAACGGAGGAAATAAACTATGTGCGGTATTGTTGGATATATTGGTAATAAGAACACTCAATCGGTATTGGTCGAAGGATTGAAGAAACTCGAGTATCGTGGTTATGATTCTGCAGGTATTGCGGTATTCACACCAGAAGGTCTGCAAATCACGAAAGCTCTGGGTCGCCTTGCGAACCTTGAAGCCAAGCTGGATGGTGCACCACTGGTAGGTAATGCCGGAATCGGACACACACGTTGGGCTACTCATGGTAAACCATCGGATGAGAACTCTCATCCACACACAGATGGAAGTCAGAAGTTCTCTGTTGTGCATAACGGTATTATTGAGAACTACCTGGATCTGAAGGACGAATTGATGGCTCAAGGTCATACGTTCACTTCCGAGACAGATACTGAGGTTATCTCTCACCTGATCGCACGTGAATACAATGGTGATATCGTTAAAACAGTACAAAAAGTGATTACGTTGTTGCGTGGCGCATTTGCACTGGGTGTGTTGACTGAGCATGAGCCTGAGAAACTCGTAGCTGTGCGTCAAGCAAGTCCATTGATTATCGGTATTGGTGAAGGCGAGAACTTCATTGGTTCCGACATCCCGGCAATTCTGGAACATACACGTAACGTGTACATTCTTAATGATGGTGAAATGGCTGTATTGACACATGATGCTGTCGAATTGATGACGATTGAAGGCAACTTTATTTCTCGGGAAATGATTCGTGTCGATTGGGATGCTGTAACCGCAGAAAAAGGCGGATTCGAGCACTTCATGCTGAAAGAAATTCATGAGCAACCAAAAGCATATCGTGATACAATGCTGGGTCGCATCGATAATGAAGGCAAAAAAGTTCAACTTCCTGAGTTGAAAATGACTGAAGAACAAATTAAAAATATCCGTAACGTTCAAATCATTGCATGTGGTACAGCGTACCATGCAGGTCTGGTTGGACGTACAGTGATTGAGCAATTGGTGCGTATTCCGGTTGAAACAGATGTGGCTTCCGAGTACCGTTACCGTTCCCCAATCGTGCACAAAGATACACTCGTAATCGTAGTGAGCCAATCTGGTGAAACTGCCGATACGCTTGCTGCATTGCGTGAAGCACAATCGAATGGTGCACATGTACTTGCAATCACAAACGTCGTGGGCAGCTCCATTGCACGTGATGCAGATGATGTTATCGCAACATTGGCAGGTCCTGAAATTGCTGTAGCTTCTACCAAAGCGTATACTTCACAGTTGATCGCGTTCAACTTGCTTGGTCTGTACCTTGCACAAGTTCGTGGTACTCAAACTGCTGAAGAGATTGCACACACGCTGGCAGCGATGCAAGCATTGCCTGAGCAAGTGGAATCCATGTTGGAACAAGCGGATGCAATCAAAGGATATGCAGAGCAAATCTCCAAACATGAACATCTCTTCTTCATCGGCCGTGGTCTTGACTATGCAGTAGCTCAAGAAGGATCGTTGAAACTGAAAGAGATCTCTTACATTCACTCCGAAGCTTATGCTGCAGGTGAGTTGAAACACGGTACGCTTGCATTGATCGAAGACGGTATCCCTGTTATTGCCCTGGCAACGCAGGAGAACGTACTTGAGAAAACAGTGAGCAATATCAAAGAAGTGAAAGCACGTGGCGCGGATGTACTGGCGATTACGTACGAAGAGCACGTAGCACCATTGCTGAAATCCGTAGACCAAGCGTTTGCGATTCCTAAGACGCTGCCACTCTTGAGCCCGGCTCTGTCTGTAGTTGCGCTGCAATTGCTGGCATACTATGCTTCCCTGGCACTGGGTCATGATGTGGATAAACCACGTAACTTGGCGAAAAGCGTAACGGTTGAGTAAGGTTGATTCTGAATTTATTTTTTAAAAGTAAATAGGTATTTAAAAAGATGATATGACCTGGTCATATCATCTTTTTTTGTTATCCAGTATACTGATTATAGGAATTTTCATCATCAATAGATCTAAGTTGAATGAACATATTGCAAACGAAGAGAGGTTAAAATGATGGAGACATGTGCGGATGTGTTGATCGTGGTCGATCTACAAAATGGCGTTTGTTATGATGGAAATCATTTGTATGATTTGAATAATTTACTGAATAGGGTGAATAGAAGAATTGCTTTGTATAGAGAAATACATAAACCGATTATATTTGTTCAACACTGTGATGAAACATTAGTGCCAGGAGAAGAACCATGGGCGATACATGCCGATCTTGATGTTCAAGAGCAAGATTTTTTTGTGCAGAAAATGCATGCGAATTCGTTCTACGAAACAAATCTGAAAAGTCTATTGGACCAATTAGCTGTAAGTCGTATCGAGTTCTGTGGCGCCCAAACAGAATACTGTATGGATGCTACAATAAAATATGCTCATGGATTGGGATACGACAACTATATGATACAGAATGGCACTTCCACTTTGGATAATCCATGGATGTCTGGAAAAGAAACCATTTCTTTTTATGAAAACATATGGAACCATAGATTCTTGAAATGGATAGATGGTGGATCGTAGAACAACGGATCGTACAAAACTCGCCACATAAAATTTTTAAATAAGACCAAATCTCTGTATCACATTAACATAAAATTGAAGGCATATAGAAGAGGTCTTAATGACATAAAATATGGTCATAGGACCTCTTTTTTATTTAAATACAAGTACGCGTTTTCTATATTAACAGTGGTCTAGATAAGAAGGAATATGTAAAGCTATGGGTTACGCCCAACTCGTAGTTGTTTCAACCGGGAGACGATAGGAAGGATAGCCATCTTTGGCTGCTTTACCTATGGAAATCAACATCACGGGCTGGAAACGCTCTTTATCCAGGCCGAAGGCCTCAGCAATCTGGGCTTTATCATAACCGGCCATAGGATTCGTATCATAGCCATGAGCACGGGCAACGAGCATGAGTTGCATGGATATGAGGCCTGAGTCAATGAGGTTCATATCACGCAGTTCGGCTGGAGTTATGTTCGCATAATAAGGTTGTACCTGCTGCTTCTGCATATCCATGATGTCTTGTGGCATATATCCAAGTTCCACCGATTTGCTGAAAATCTCCTCCATGTACTCAACATTGTTGGCATCGTAAAATACGGCAATGACAGCGGAAGACGTTAGTGCCTGTGTCTGGTTAAAAGAGGCCAGTGGTGCAAGCTTTTCTTTGCCTTCAGCACTGTCGATGACAAGAAAACGCCACGGTTGCATGTTAATCGCCGAGGGGGCACGTGAAGCTTTCGCCAATATTTCGGTCATCTCCTCGCGGCTGATTTTCACTTCAGGGTCGTAGGCTTTAACGGAATGGCGCTCCAAGACGATGGTATCAAAGTTATTGGTTTTGTTGAATTGGCCGGTAATTGTATTCATATCGATCTCTCCTCATATCTATATTGGTGAGATTAGGATATCGGTGGTTATATCTGCATCCGTCTCACTATGAGGATTGTAAACTATGAAGTATACTTTATAGCAAGAAGAAGAAACGGGGCGATTCAGATGAAGATTAGTGAAGTAGCGAACAGTGTAAACCTTCCGATTTCCACGATCCGGTACTATGAGAAAATAGGTATTATCACGGATGAACATGTGCTTAGAGATCAAAATAACTATCGGAAATATGCACAGAGTATTATTCAGCATCTGGAAGTGGTGAAACAATGTGTGGCTGTAGGCTTTACGATTCATGAGATCCAATCGATGATCTCTAAAAATGGGTTTTCAAGTAAAGATCAGGCAAGCATCATCCAAGCGAGAATATCAGAAATTGAAGAGGTGCAAAAAAAATTAGAGAATTCCAAACAAACTCTGTACGAGCTTCTTAAATCGGATATCACGTGTGAGGATGGATTTGGTAAGTACTGAGCGGGACGTACCTCTTGAGCTTCTCAGTCAGTATATTTTTACATCATATTGAAACAATAGAGTACCGACCCTTTTGTAAATGTAGATTACCCGGCTTGCCAGCTTCCACCTTCACCTCAGTGGCAAATACACCGGGCATCCGCCCATCTGGGAACCAGGGCATCTTTTTATCAATCACAATAAACATGCCTTCTGCATTACCTGTGGGGGAGAATTTCTTTCCATCTCCCGCAAAGGGATCAAGGTGATAATGCTCATTCAATGTGCTCATCGTCTCAGGAACATCATCCACAGGCAGACCGATTTCACTAATACATATCAGATGCTTCGCTTCGAAAGCTTCATCGACTGCATTATCGAGTGAGTGGTGAGCGATGAATTCCATCAAGTTGCCGCTTGGGTCATAGAAATAGAAGGCTGTTGCATCCCAGTAGGGGATATAAAATTGATCTTGTCCATCCTTGGAAAGCAACGGAATGTTACGGTTTTGGGCCCACTTTTTTGCATCAGCGAGTGTATTCGTTGGAATCGTAAACGCTATATGATAGTATGGATTCTCTTTCTCCGGTGCCTTCTTGAATGCAAGGACCGAGTCTCCTGCACGGAATGAAACGAATGTTGTATCATCCTCCACAAGCTCCAACTCAAGTAGTCTACCGCAAAACTCTCTCATGGCCTCGATCTGATGTGTCGACAAACTAACTTCTCTTATTTTCAATTCAATACCTCTCCTTCTAAACTCATCATTGATTGAAATACTCGATCGTTTTCTCAATAAATGCCTTAGCCGATTGCGTCAGGTAACGGTCGGACCGATGGATGATCTCAAAGTGTCGGTATGGTGGATCATCTGTAATTCGAATGCATCTCAGCGTGGGTTCATTCATGGCTTGGATCAGAGGATAAGGCAGCAGTGTTCCTCCAACGTTGGCTTTGACCAGACTAATGATGGAGGTTGCCGAACTGGTCTCCATGATGGTATTAAGGCTAAAACCATATTTACGACAATAGTCATCGACTAATTCCCTGCCGGTAAATCCTTCGGGGAACATCACCGTTTGAATATCACGTAACTCCTGAATTTTAATCGTGCTGCGGTCAGCCCAATCATGATTCTCGGAAACGACAAGTACGTATTCTTCACTGCACAAAGGAATGCGTACAAGCCGATCATCAGGGGCAGATGTGATCTCTATACCGATGTCGACTTCATTCTCCAACACTTGATTCACGACATAGATCGAAGAAATAACCTTCAATTGCACCTTGGGGAACCGGGCATGAAAATCAACGAGCAATGGAGTGATACGGTAATCCAAATCGGATGGAAGAACACCGATAACCAATCGTCCCCGCTGATCATTGCGGAATTCTGCTAGCGCATCCTGGGTATTCTGTAAATGCCGAATCATCTGTACACAGTGCTCCAGAAATAGGGTACCTGCCTGGGTCATCACAATTTTTTTGCCGACACGGTCAAACAAAGGAACACCAAGTTCATCCTCCAACCCACGTATTTGTTGACTCAACGTAGGTTGAGATATGCCAAGTTTCTCAGCCGCCCGAGTAAAATGAAGCTCCTCGCACACGGTAATAAAGTTTTCCATCTGACGAATTTCGATGGGGAATCACCTCGTATCATTGGTTTTAGTAATCATTTTAATAGAAATAATAGTATTGTTCAATCATTCTAATGATTCTATACTTAATCTTATACCACTCGAAGATCATGTCATTAATGAATTGGATTTTGGATGAGGGTAAGGATATTACTACCATGAGGTGATTCATAATGAAACTACTTTATATTGTATTGGCACTGATTCTGGCTTCACTAAACTTAAGACCACCGATTACTTCCATATCTCCTCTGATGAGTACCATACAGAATGATCTGGGTTTGAGTGGCATGACGGCCAGTCTGTTAACAACACTACCGGTATTATGTATGGGCATATTCGCTCCGTTCTCCGTAAGATTAAGTCGAAGGTGGGGGAACGAGGGTGCTATTGTACTGGCTTTAATTTTTATTGGGATAGGTACAGGATTACGATTGTTCGTGGGTGCAACTCCGTTGATGATGTTTACTTCTTTTTTGTCCGGTGTAGGGATTGCATTGGCAGGGCCGCTGTTGTCCAGCTTCATTAAGCAGTATTTTCCTAACCGAGTAGCAGCCATGGTCGGCATCTACTCTACTGCGATGGTGATGGGGGCCAGCATTAGTGTAGGATTATCCGTTCCGCTCCAGCATATGCTGGGTGGATCTTGGAGAGGGTCTTTGGCCACATGGACATTACTTGCAGTCATTGCATTGCCGATCTGGTTAAAGTTAGCCTGGTCTGCGCGTAAAGATCGACAATCCGGACAAACTCCGTCTGTCATTCATGCGCCACTACCAATGAAGAACAAGCGTGCATGGGTGCTGACCTTATTCTTCGGACTGATGGCAGCGATCTTCTATTCATTAACCGCTTGGCTTGCACCAGCGATTCAGGGTCTGGGATATAGCCAAGAGACTGCTGGCAACGTCCAAACGTTATTTACGTTAATATCACTGCCCTCAACGTTATTCATTCCCATGCTTGTACACCGATACCAAAGACGTGTGTTCTGGCTTGTTGGATGTGCGTTGCTGGAATTGATAGGGGTCCTGATGCTGAATCTCTCTGTCAGTCCGTGGCTCGCGGCGATCCCGCTTGGGATTGGTGCAGGTGGGTTATTCCCGATTGCACTGATGCTGCCGATTGATGAGACAAGCAATGCTCAGGAAGCCAGCAGCTGGTCTGCCATGACGCAATCTGGTGGTTATATTCTTGGCGCACTTGGGCCGCTGGCAATTGGTTGGCTTCACGACCTGACAGGCAGCTTGGTGCAAGCATTCTATGGTTTGGCTATCATCATTGTACTGCAGATCATCGTGCAAATAGCTGTTGGCAATAAGAAGAGCACGGAAGTTGTTGGCCAGAAGCGGAGCTAAAAGTCATGTGAAGAAAATGTGTATAGAAAATATAGTCTTTATACATGATCTAACAAGTCCATATAATACTGTCGCAATGATTCCTTTAACGTGTCGGGTTCCATAATTCGAATGGATTTACCGAATCCTGCGAGGTATCTCACTATGAAATTAAGTTCATGAGGCTCATACGAACCTGCAAGAAGCATGTGTGCCTGTTCACTGCCCGATTCGTTGACGTGTATGATCTGCATGGAGGGAAAATGTTCTTGCCGGAAAAGTTCAACCCCGGCTTCGTCAATCCGACATTGAAATGGAATAGCATCTGGTGATGGTTCCCATAACAAATGGGTATCCTGTGCATGAAGCTCAATCACGTGAGCCAAAGGTTCAATGTCGGACACTTCGGCTGATATGATCCGGTCACAACGGAACACCCGGTACGCTTCTTTTTGCAGATCATAAGCCTGGCAATACCAGTAGCCTTTCCTCGCATAGAGTGCTATGGGTTGGATGGTGCGAATACTGGTGTTGGACGTGCGGGATGATGGATCTGATTGTTCAGACTCTGCAAGATTCGCAGGGGATGGCCTATGATCAGGGGATATCCGCTGATTAGCGTAAGTAACCTGGATCACTATATTCTGCACAGCAGCCATCAACAGAAACTCCAAATGTGCACTATCTCGGATCTGCTCCGTATGTCGGAAGGAAACCCGGTGTTGGATATTCTCAATATTTTGTCGTTGCTTGTCGGATAACGCACTCATAAATTTCTCATGAATGGTACGGAAAGAGACCTCAAAGGGTAAGCTGGAGAAGCTTCGGAGAGCCTGCATCGCAAAATAAAGGGCATGAAGCTCACCCGTATTGAACGAAATGGGAGGCAGCTGCATCTGTTGCAGCAGTCGATATCCGCCGTAGCGTCCATATTCGACATAGATGGGCGAACCCAACTCTTCCAATGAAGCGATATCTCTAATCGCGGTTCGTTTGGAAATCTGAAACTCCTGCATAAGATCTTGCAGGGTGAACTGTTGTTTTTGATTAATATAGCGCAGCATCTGGTTCATGCGTTCTGATTTTTTCATATCTAACCCTCTTAATGGTGCCATGGTATGGCACCTTTCGTTGTTATAGTGATAAGTGTAATTCAATAGGAACAAGGAGGCAATAACATGAACTTTGAAGTGGTACCATTTTTGTCGATGAACGGGGATGCGGCGGCAGCCATTGCTTTTTATGAGGAGTTTCTGGGCGCTAAAGTCATATTCAAAAAAAGTTATCAAGAGATGAAGGAGATGAACCCGGGCTTCGAGTACCCTGCTGGTCAAGATGAGTATATTACACATTCGGTACTTGAGATTGGGGTTAACAAAGTCATGATTGCGGAAGAAGCAATGGACACGGAGAGAGCATGGCAGCTGGGGAACAGCACATCACTATGTATTCAATCCAAGGATAAACATACGATCGATCAACTGTATCATTCTCTGATGCAACATGAGGGCGTGAAGGTACTGGTACCTTATGAGCAAAATGAATTTAGCCCAGGTTATGGCATTGTACGGGACCCGTTTGGCATTGCGATTCAGCTATGTGTGACGGTACATGATTTTTAGATGAGATGAGAACCCTTGGGGCTCAATTGGTACGTAACTATAACTAACTTAAAAACATTACAAAGAAGAGCCATGAATAACATGCGCTCTTCTTTGGCTTTTCTATAAAAGGTCGTTGGAGTAGCCAGAAGGTCCCGCAAGTCCAAAACGTTACTGCATATCATTTATCAGATCACTATCGTTCATTTATGTGCTGAGCGTTACCGCTTGAGCTAGTCATTTTTTCACACCTGGGGATGTCGACCTTGATGGCGCATGTAGGGGAATGGGTAATGATTATAGCGACACAAAGGAAAGAAGGGATAACATGATTACGAGAGGTATCGACCATATTGGAATAACTGTACCGGACATGGAGCAGGCGACCCTATTTTTACAAGAGGCTTTTGGAGCCCAACTTGCCTATGACCATATAACGCCGGATGATCCGCCACAGGAAGGGCCTGAGACAGAGCGTAAATTAGGACTTCATTCAGGGGCAAAGGTTATTCATATTCGAATGTTATCGCTCGGGGAGAGCGCCAGTATGGAGTTATTTCAGTACGCAAATACAGTACAATCAGAGCCAGTCAGAGCATCGGATTACGGATTACAGCATATGGCGTTGTATGTGGATGATATGCCGGAAGCTGCACGACGCTTCAAGGCAGCAGGAGGAGTGTTGTTAACAGAGCCTGGAGCGCTGTCCGGGCATATTGAAGGCGGGGAAGGGAATGAGTTTGTGTATGGAAGAGCGCCATGGGGGATGCTGATTGAGCTGATCTCCTACCCAGCAGGTATACAGTATCCACATCACAGTGAAGCGAAGCGCTGGACACCACAAAAAAAAGTATAAAGATGAGAATAATTAAGAAACAGGGCGATGCGCGATGAATCGTCCTGTTTTCCTCGTATATAACGGCCAGGCGGTTACTAAAAAACAGAAAAAATGTTAGAAATACAGAAGTGTATGCTGCTTTGCTTTATGTTACGATACGTAAAAGTAGATACAGAGACATTTTACGGATGGAATAAGTGGTTGTCAGCGGATATAGTGCAGCAGTTTCTCTTATAAAAAAATAAATGACAACAGGTGATCCAAAATGCTGCAAATTGGGTATCAATAGTAGAGTCATTAGAACCTGATGGATACATATGTTGTTGTGATTGTTGTTTTGCTTAGTTAAAGGCTATCTATTATGGAATGAACTGTGGGGGTTATCAAGTGCCTATATTAGCTATGGAAAAGAAAGATGTTGTCACCGATGCACTAGTCATCAAGGCGATGGAGAAAAGTCTGGCTATTATTCGATTCGATCTGAATCGACGGGTAACTTATGTGAATGAAGTTTTTGCCCAGACCATGGGATATACGGTAGATGAAATGTATGGAATGAAGCATCAGCAACTATGCTTCGGCAATTTTGCAAATACCCCGGAATATGACGCTTTTTGGAATAGTATATTAAATGGTGTCAGCTACCAAGATAAGGTTGAACGCAAGGATGCAAAGGGGAATTCCGTATGGCTTGAAGCGACATATATGCCGGTGTACGATGAGATGAATCAGAAGATACTGGGTGTCTCCAAAATCGCCACTAACATCACCAACCGTCAGAACAACATTTCAGTCGTAGTGAATGAGCTGAAAACGATGTCACATGAGCTGAATGGGCAGGCAGATGTAGGCATTGAACGGAGCCAGGAATTAATGTCCAGTATCTCCTATATCTCAGAGGTGTCGGCCACTAACCGTGCGACACTGACTCATCTTCAGGAACAAGCAGGATCGATTCAGGGCGTGGTAAGAACCATACGCGAGATTTCATCACAGACACAGTTGCTTGCATTAAATGCCGCCATTGAGGCTGCACATGCTGGGGAATACGGACGAGGATTCGATATTGTGGCGAAGGAAGTCAAGAAACTATCCGCAATGGTAGAGAGTTCGATCAATGAGATCCGTGATAGTGTGACTGGAATAACCAAGGAAATTGGTAATATTACAGGTGGCACCAAAAAAGTAGAGGAATACGTCGAGCGGAGCCAGCAGCAGATTGAAATTGCTTTGAATGACTTCATGGCAATCGCTGCATCGGCTCACTTGTTAGATGCCAAGGCAGAGCATGTAACCAGAATCGTATAAGAATATAATATTATTTATTGTTAGCGGTTCCTCACAGAGGAACCGTTTTTTGTCTTTGGGTAGATTACTACCCACACAATGAGATTACGGGTTTGTCCTTAACGCATTTTAGGTTAGAGGGTCCGCAAAAAAACGGGAATTATTGTGATCAAACGGGGACACAATACTTGGGAATACCTGCAGCTTCGCATGCAGAGAAATGTTGGGGTGGGAACATGTGGTCAACAATTCTATCCTACGTGCCAGAAGGGCCCATATGGATTCAGGCATTCCTGGTTTTCATTATTCCAATTGGCATTACCATGACTACGCGCTGGATCAATGCCGCCATTAAGCGCGGAAGCTTCTCTCGTTCTAAGAAACCTTCGATATCCTCGAAGGATATCTCTCCAGCAGCCAAAGGACAGGGTCAAGGAACCGAGACAGGCCATTATGCCAATATTAAGTTAACGGAGAAGTATAGTACCAATCTGATTAGCGTGAAAGAAAGCTTCGGACAAAATGCAGATGTGCACATTCGGGAATTTACGATTAGGGGAACGAATACACGGGCTGCGGTCATCTACACCGAAGGTCTGGTAGATCAGGACTTGGTAGATGATCACTTGATTTCCCCGTTAATGTTAGAGGGCGTTCCCCTACTTAAGCAGGAGGGGTTTCTTCATCCAGACAATGCACATCTGTTGTCAGCATACCTGAAGGATCAATTACTTCCTGTCAGCCTGGTTGAGGAGACTTCGTCTCTCCAAGAGCTCTCAATTGGCGTGCTTTTCGGAAAAAATGCACTGTTGGTTGATGGGTTGCCAGGTGCTTTATTAATTGGAGGCCACAAGATCAAAAGTCGAGGTGTGAATGAACCGCTGTCAGAGGGATTGATTCGTGGACCCCGGATTGGTTTTACAGAGCAATTAAGCGATAACACAGGCATTTTACGTCGTTACGGAAGTGATCAGAGTCTCTTTATTCAAAAGTTTGAAGTGGGTTCACGGATCAAAAAAGAATTGGCGATAGCCTATATTCAGGATATTGCCGATCCCAATCTCGTTACTGAAGTCTGTAAGCGAATCGAAGAGATGGATATGGATTCGATGCTGGAATCAGGTTATGTGGAGCAACTCATCGAAGACAGTACCCTGAGTCCTTTTCAACAGGTACTAAATACGGAGAGGCCTGACCGGGTAATGGGTGCTTTGCTGGAAGGTCGGGTAGCTATTTTGCTGGATGGAACGCCATTTGTACTTGTTGTACCTGTGACCTTTAGCATGCTGCTTCAATCTCCCGAAGATTATTATGAACGTTGGATTCCAGGAACCTTTTTACGTATGCTGCGTTTTGTAGCTGCGATGCTGGCATTGCTCGCTCCTGCACTCTATATTTCGTTTATTTCGTTCCACCCTGGTCTTATCCCGACCAAGCTGGTTCTGACGATTATTGAAACGCGGACAGGGGTACCGTTTCCTTCGATCATTGAAGTACTGATCATGGAAATTTCCATTGAAATTCTGAGAGAGGCAGGGATACGGCTGCCTAAACCGATTGCGCCAGCGATGGGTATCGTGGGAGGTCTGATTATTGGACAAGCAGCAGTACAAGCAGGAATCATAAGCCAATTCCTGGTTATTGTCGTTGCGGTTACGGCGATCTCTTCCTTTACCATTCCTGTCTATAGTGCAGGGCTAACTCTGCGAATTCTGAGATTTGCCGCAATGTTTAGTGCCGCAGTTCTTGGTTTGTATGGCGTGGTTATGTTCTTCCTGCTTGTGTGCACGCATCTGGCACGGCTCTCAAGCTTTGGCGTACCTTACGTAGCTCCGGCCGTCCCTTATCACATCAATGAATGGAAGGATTTCGTTATTCGTGCTCCGTTGAACATGATGAGAATGCGTCCCAAAATGACAAATCCGCTCGATGAGGATCGTAAAAAGTAATCAAATTTTCCATCTACAGAAGCTCTGGAGGTGAACTAAAGTGAATGGCTCCCCACAAAAGATAACCACGACACAGGCCGTTATAATTATTGTGAATTACATGCTTGGTGCCGGGATCCTGACGTTACCTCGAACGACCAGTAAGGCTGTCGGAACACCGGATGTCTGGATATCCATTATTCTGTCGGGACTGATTATTGCAGGTGTCGGCATTATTCTGGTTACCTTGTGTCGCAGATTTCCGGGGAAAACGGTATTCCAGTTCACCCGTGAAATTACGGGGAGCTGGATTGCTTACATATTGGGATTTGCCATGATTATGTATTTTATGGTGATTGCCGCATTCGAAATTAGAGTCATGGCTGAAGTAACAGGGATGTATCTGCTTGAACGTACGCCCACATGGGCGATTGTTATGGTCTTCATGTGGATCGGTATATATATGATCTCAGGCGGACTTGGTGTCATAATACGGGTGTTCGAGATTATTCTACCGATTACAATCATTATATTTGTCATTGAAATTCTGCTGAGTAATCAGCTATTTGAGATTGGAAATCTTAGACCAGTGCTCGGCGAAGGTCTTATGCCTGTTTTCAAAGGACTTAAGCCTTCTCTATTATCATATACGGGGTATGAGGTGATGCTAATTATGACTGCTTATATGAAAAATCCGAAGAAAAGCAATAAGGCGATGAGCTGGGGCATACTTATATCCACCATTATATATTTGATTACGGTTGTCATGGTTGTAGGTAGCCTGTCCCTGGATGGAATCAAAACTCGAACCTGGCCAACGCTGGATTTGGTGAGAAGCTTCGAGATACAGGGGTTAATATTCGAACGATTTGAATCCTTATTGCTGGTCATCTGGATTATGCAGATTTTTTCGACTACCGCGATCACACATTACTGTGCTTCGGTGGGTATTCGTGATTTGTTCCGTTCCAAAAAAATGAAGGGGATTATGTATGGTCTGCTTCCATTCATTTATGTGACAGCCATGATGCCCAAAACGGTTGATGATACTTTTGCACTTGGAGATATGCTGGGTAATGCATCTGTGTTTTTATTCGGCATTCTTCCTATGGTGTTACTGTTGATAAGTCTGATTCGCAAAAAAGGAGGCAAACATGCATGATGCCATTCCGTATGCTCTTACGTTTAGCTTCTGCCTTTTGTATTCTGTTGACGCTGTCCGGATGCTGGAGCAGTCGGGAAATAGAGGATCTAAGTCCCTATGTTGGTCTTGGAATCGATGTCGGCAAAGAGACGGAATTCGAGAAAGACATCGCTGCTCAAGGAGGTTCATATCCTAAGAAGAACTATGTAACTGCCACGGTGCAGATCGCTCCGGGCTTCTCCAACAGTCAATCGAGCCAGCAATCCGGTTCTCCTTCTTCCGGCAAAACATCCTATGCCAATGAACAGCTCAGTGGAGATTCCATGTTGCAAATCTTCCGTCAGTTTGCGTTAAGGCGGGATCGACCACTTATTGGACATCATCTGAAAGTTATCGTCGTTTCCAAGGATATTGCCAAAAAATATGGTTTGGACCAATTGCTTGATTTTGTTCTACGGGATAATGATATTCGACCGAACTGCCTGGTGCTAATCAGTCATCATTCTGCATTAGATGTGTTGACTTCACAGGACCCGTCTCGGATTCCGGCATTTTATCTCACAGGAATTACGAACAATTCGTACTTGTCCAACAAAATATTGGATCCTGTATTATTGTCTAAGTTAGATGCACAGATGCAGTCCGGTTCCAGCTTTCTGCTGCAAAATGTGTTGAATTCCCATGGAGAGGACAAGTTCTCTGGAGGTAGCATTTTTGATGGAAAAACAACGAAATTCATTGGAGAACTTAGTCAAACAGATCTTGAGGGTTTGTCATGGCTCAATTCCAAAAAAAAAGGAGGTGTCTTAAAAACACATAACAAGCAAGGATTCACCGTGGTATATGAAATCAAGAAGAAAAAGGTGAAAATTATTCCCAAGGTGGTCGGCAATGATATTTCATTCCATGTGAAGACTGAATCCGAAGGCTGGCTGATGGAGGATTGGCGGGCTCCGGAGGAAGAGGAGAAAGGTGAATATCTAAGAGAATTGGAAAAGGATTTTGCTGAGCTGGCCGAACAACAGATTCGTCAGGTGTTGTACAAACTTCAGCATACTTATAAAGTCGATGTAGCGGATTTTCGGGACAGCTTGCGTATTAAACATCCAAAGACATGGAAGAAAGTCAAAGGTGATTGGGATAAAATTTTCAGTACCGTGCCGATCACGTATGAGGTAAAGACCACCATTACCAATCCAGGGTCTTCCACAGAATAGCGAGATGTGCCATTTATGATATAAATATTGACACATTCATAATCAATCGCTATATTTATAAAAAATCATTTTCTTATCCAGAGAGGTGGAGGGACTGGCCCTTAGAAACCTCAGCAACAGATCTGAAGGATACTGTGCTAATTCCAGCGGGTGAACAGCCTGATAGATAGGAGCGTTTGTTTTTATTTGTCAGTAACGGCGCACTCTTTAGGAAGAGTGGGTCTTTTTTGTTTTTTCTGGATGAAGAAGTAGGGAGCAGCAGGTATGGAGAACAACAACGACAAAGGGCATTTTCAGCGGAAGATGCAGGCACGGCATGTGGTCATGCTCTCTCTGGGTGGCGTCATTGGAACGGGATTATTCCTGAGCTCGGGTTATACGATTCAGCAGGCGGGACCACTGGGAACTATTCTTTCCTACTTGATTGGAGCGATCGTAGTATATCTGGTGATGCTCTGTCTTGGTGAACTGTCTGTTCATATGCCAGAGACGGGAGCATTTCATAGTTATGCGGCAAGATATATTGGACCAGCAACAGGCTACACGGTGGCTTGGTTGTACTGGTTAACCTGGACTGTTGCGCTTGGCTCTGAATTCACAGCCGCCGGTCTGCTTATGCAGCGTTGGTTCCCATCGGTAAATGTATGGATATGGAGCGCACTTTTTGCACTGATGATCTTTTTGTTCAATGCTTTAACGGTAAAACTTTTTGCGGAATCCGAGTTCTGGTTCTCATCTGTCAAAGTAGTTACCATCGTAATCTTCATTATTATCGGTGGCGCAGCCATGTTTGGGTTCATCCCCATGGGGGATGCTGAACCGGCTCCATTCCTTTCCAATATTACAGCATCCGGGTGGTTCCCTCATGGGGCTACAGCGATATTGATGACTATGCTTGCTGTAAATTTTGCATTCTCAGGCACTGAGTTAATCGGTATTGCCGCCGGGGAGACGGAGAATCCGGAAAAGACGATTCCCAAAGCTATTCATACCACACTGTGGCGTTTGGTTATTTTCTTCATCGGAACGATTGTTATCTTGTCGGCCTTGCTGCCCATGTCGGACGCCAGTGTACTGGAAAGTCCGTTTGTAGCGGTAATGGAGCGGGTGGGTGTACCCTATGCAGCAGACATTATGAACTTTGTTATTCTGACGGCGATTCTCTCTGCTGCCAATTCAGGCTTGTATGCTTCATCGCGAATGCTCTGGTCTCTGGCCGATAAAAAGACGATTTCTCCTTGGTTTGCCAAATTGACCAAGCGCGGGGTACCGCTGAATGCACTTCTGATCAGTATGGTGGGTGGTGCACTGGCTCTGCTGTCCAGCATCATTGCGCCAGGTACGGTGTATATTACGCTGGTCTCCATATCAGGTCTGGCTGTCGTTGCCGTATGGATGAGCATCAGCGCTTCCCAGTACATGTTCCGCAGACAGTATATCCGGGAAGGACATGCGATCAAAGATCTGGTCTACCGCACACCACTGTATCCGGTGGTACCGATTGTTTCATTTATATTATGCCTGGCTTCATGTATAGGTATTGCTTTCGACCCGACACAGCGAATTGCGCTGTATTGTGGGATTCCATTTATCGCAGTATGTTACGCAGCTTATTATTTGACAGAACGTGTGAATAAGAAAAGAGGACAAGTACATGACACAAACACAACCGACTAACCCCATAGAACAGATCCTTCGTGAACATCCGGTCATGATTCTGGATGGAGCGCTGGCGACGGAACTCGAACAGCATGGATGTGATCTGGATGATCCATTATGGTCTGCTCGTGTGTTGCTTGAGAATCCGGATGTTATTGTTCAGGTCCATACGGATTATTTTCGAGCAGGAGCCGACTGTGCGATTACATCCAGTTATCAGGCGACAGTGGATGGCTTCCGCAAGAGAGGCATCGGCGAGCAAGCAGCGTTGGACCTGATTCGCAAGACGGTGGAACTGGCTGCACAGGCGAGAGATGACGTATGGGCAGAAGTGCAGGAAGACGGAGTTGATAATACGGAAGCCAAACTGGATGGTGATCTGGTCCTCGGAACAGCACAACAAACGTCTGATGTCTTGGGGACCGGGTGCTTGGCTCGGCCACGACCGTTGGTTGCTGCATCCGTTGGACCCTACGGCGCTTATCTAGCTGATGGATCGGAGTATATCGGTCACTACGGTGTATCAGATGAAACGCTGGCTGCATTCCATCGTCCGCGGATGGCCGCGTTGATTGAAGCAGGTGCTGATATTTTGGCTTTTGAGACCATACCATCCTTGCAGGAAGCACAGGTGCTGGTTGATGTGCTGAAGGAGTTTCCTCATGCCTATGCCTGGCTATCCTTTTCATTAAAAGATGGGACAAGCATCAGCGAAGGTACGCCGCTTGAGACATGTGCACGATTGTTTGGTTCCGAGCCGCAGATTGCTGCGATTGGCCTGAACTGTGCTCCCATGGAAGTGGTGACGGAAGCGGTGAGTATTCTCAGCCGTGCCAGTGATAAACCTGTTATTGTGTATCCGAACTCGGGAGAAGTATACGATGCTGCAACGAAGACGTGGAGTGGGCAGGGTACCTGTGGCAGTATGAGTGATGCTTCGGAACAGTGGGTTGCTGCGGGCGCACGGATTATTGGCGGTTGTTGCCGTACTACGCCACATCAGATTGACGAGCTTGCGAAGAAGTGGCGGAGCTGAAGTATATTTAGCCGATCCAGATCTGCGTGGAAAAGCCCTTTCTTATCTTATAAAGGATAGGAAAGGGCTTCTTTTGCATGAGCATACCTTCTTGCTACACTTTATTCCACGACAAGAATACGCGGCGATGCCTGACGAATCACCTTGGACGATACCCAGGATCCTAGAGCTGCGGCAACAATACTCAGACAAGCAAAGAGTATAATGCCTCCCCAGTTCAGAATGAGAGGAATCTGTACGATACCGTATCCGGATAGGACTTTTTCAAGTAACAGGGGGAGAAGGTATACGCCTACAATGACTCCAAGCATTGAACCAATCAGAGCTACTGGAACTACTCCGGCAGCAATGGAGAACCGGATTTTTCCAGATGTCATTCCAATCGACTTATATATGCCATATGTCTTGCTCTCTTTGCGAATGCTGATCCGGCAGGTGCTGAAAATAATAATGAATGTAACCAAAATGAACAGCAGACCCATTAGAGCCATGGGGTACACCAGAATGCTTGCAGCTTCTGCATAAACAGAATCCAGCAGCGTTTTTTGCGTGACGATGGAAGCAGAGTCTTTGAAACGCTCATTCAATTGGTTAGCAATGACATCCGCCTGTGAAGGATCGTTGACATTGATAAACGCGACATCTACATCTCTGTAATTCGGATTTACGCTTCGAACCGCTTGAGCTGTGATTCTTCCGGATACCGACAAGTCGGAGATGGCCTGATAGATGCCTGAAATCATAAACGTTCGCTTTTCTCCTTCAATGTAGAGATCCATGAGATCTCCTATATCCTTGTTAAACATCTTGGCAACACTAACTCCGATTGAAATTTCATTTTCGAGTGTCGGATTGTCTCCTCTCAACGTCTCAAAACCAAGATCCTGATAGCTTCCATCCAATACTCTTAGATAAAGACTGGTAGACTGGCTGGCCACATCGGTTGGATCATCTGGAAGGATAACTCCGGTGATGTTCCCTTGCCAGCCCACATTTTTGATGCGAGGGTCTTCTTCCAATACGTTCTGCAGCTCTGCTCTCGGAAACGTAGTTTTGTTTACAACGACTGCGGCAATGTTAGCATTGTCATAACCCCATTTGGCCGCCGTCTGATAGATTTCGGTAATGCTGGTCAGTACAACATACCCGAGAACAAGTACGGAAGCAGCCATCGTGGTTAGCAACAACATCAGAACCGAGCTTTTGCTGTTTTTGATCAGATTGCGTATACCGATGACAAAAGAGACGGGCAATTGTCCAAACAAGGCCTGGTTTGCGAGCGGTGAATTCATTCGTTGCGCCATGCGTACATTGTCGCTCTCCGACATACCGTACCGAATGGCCTGTACAGGCTCAATCATGCGAGCCTTTCTGGCGTATAACACGACGAATGAAATAACCAAGACGAGTAACAGCAGCCCTACAACAATAGCAACTCCAATGCCCTCAATTGGAAGATCACCCTGGCCAGTCCGGAGGGACGATACGGAGATGTTGATGATGAATATGGAGACGATTACGCTAAGTACCAGCCCGGGAAGAACGGCGATGATGGACAGCAGGGCATATTGAATGACGTAAGTACCAATGGTGCCCCGGGAAGTGAGTCCCAGCGATTTAAGGATACCTATCGTTTTGTAGTTGGCCAGAATCGCATCGGATATGGTGAAGCCAATCGTAATGAGGGCAATAATCATCATGACGGCCCCTAAAAATATCATAATGAACCCGACGATCTGATTGATGATCAGATAAAAGGAGGAGATACTTTCAAATTCCATTTTGGTTTCCATAAATGGACCACCCGTCTCGCTTGTATAACGATCCCAGTAGCTGGAGTTCGTACTGTAATCATCAAAATGGATGCCCATCATGTGAATATCTTTTCCCGCAACCGTACTAAAATCATTTTGGTAATCCGTACTGTTCATCCAAATTCTTGCCGTATTGGTGAACGGTGCTCCATAAGGAACATCCACAACAATAGCTGAAACTGCGAGGTCAAGTGTGATCGATCCGGTTTTGAATTGAATGGTATCACCGACAGCAATGTTATAGGCATTCGCCATGGAAGTTGGGATCCATACGCTTCCTTGTTCAGGAGCCGAATGCTGTGTACCACTTGCAAATACAAGTTCATCTACACTCCATGGCGGAGGCGGGGTATTCATCATGTACAGATACAGGTTAGGGATGTCAGTGCCGCCAAAAGTGATGCCCGACAAGATGCGGTAAGTTAGCAAAGGTGAGACTTGAACACCGTTCTGGGCAGCCCACCAGTCATGTACAGTTTGGGGATCATTCAGTCCTTTGTCGAACGTCAAGATCTGATGGGACCCGTTGGTCCGACTATGCATTTCCTTGAACTGGTTACCCGTATTGGCCAGGATGATGACAGATGTGGACACCAGAAGGGTAGACAGCAAAATAAGCAGGGTGATAAACAAGTTTTGAATTTTATTTCTGCTCAGATAAGATAAGCTAAGTTTAAACATGACTGCCATAGGTTACTCCTTCCCCGTAACCAAAGCGAAGATGATCGCTTCACGATCCTGAATTTGATGTTCGTCATAGGTGTCAAACTCAAGGATTCCGCCTATCTTGCCGTCCTGAATATAGATCAGACGATCTGCCCGGCAGGCTGCCTTAATATCATGCGTAACCATAACTACGGACTGTCCTTTTCGATGAATATCCGTAAGGATATCTAGAACGGCGGTGCCGTGTTCCAGGTTCAAACTTCCGGTCGGTTCATCCGCAAAGATGATATCCGGCGAATTGATCAAAGCTCGTGCAATGGCTGCTCGTTGCTGCTGTCCTCCAGACGTCTGGGAGGGGAGGCGGTTACGCTGTCCATCAATATCCATGACATTCATCAGTTCAGTAGCCCTGGATTGGATTTCTTTCTTTTTGTTTCCAGCGATATATCCCGGTAAAGCAATGTTCTCTTTGATGGAAAGGTCCGGGATCAAGTTTATACTTTGATAAATATAACCGATTCGGCGCGTGCGGAAGTCTGACATTTCTCGTTCACCATAAGCGTCGATCCGCTGGTCACGAAAATAAACCTCACCAGCTGTAATCTGATCCAGTCCGCTAAGCAGATATAAGAGGGTTGATTTGCCAGAGCCAGAGTTACCCATGATGACCGTGAATTCCCCTTCATAGATATCGAGATCGACATTACGGATGGCATGATGTTGCTCACTTCCGCTGTTGTACGTCTTGCACAGATTCTGTGCACGGATAATCGCTTTCTTAGGCAAGTCGAATCACTCCCGAGTGCAGTATAGGATTCATTCTAGCGGAGGGATGTTGAGGAAGCCTTATCAAATTATGAATAAAGTATTACTGACTTCCAAAATGAAGCTGAAATTAAAGGCATTTGGTAAAATAGCCACGCCAGTGTGGCTCAGCAGATCGGCATGTAGAACCGGAAGGTCGTACCTTGTCCTTCTTTACTCGTGAAAGAAATATGGCCTCCGTGTGCTTCAATAATGCTTTGGCAGATAGAAAGTCCCAGTCCCGTACCTACCTGAACACGTTGGTCTGCATGGCTCGCTTGTCCTCTGAAATAACGCTGGAAAACAAACGGC
Organism: Irineochytrium annulatum; assembly: GCA_027600665.1. Lineage (NCBI taxonomy): Eukaryota > Fungi > Chytridiomycota > Chytridiomycetes > Chytridiales > Chytridiaceae > Irineochytrium > Irineochytrium annulatum. The sequence goes on from JADGJL010000003.1 coordinate 31,624, forward strand.
ATATCCTGCACACGTATGCCCTGACCCGAATCGGCGATGGTCACTTTCAAGTGCCCGGATTCCAGTTCCATGGCTATACGTATCGTGTCTCCGGGAGCTGTATGCTTGAGAGCATTGGCGACAAGATTGGAGATCACCTGTTCAATTCGGATAGGGTCGATTGCGACCAACACATTGGGGATATGGTTGGAATGAGGTCCGTCGTAGATCAGACCTTTCGTAACAACAACATGTTCAATAGGCTTCAACATAGCTTCAAGGACAGGACCAATGTACATTTCACGAGGCTCCACAGAGATCTGCCCCAGTTCCTGAAGTGCATGAACCAGTAGGTCTTCCACAAGTCGGGCCGTTTTATCCGTATGTGTCCGCATCACTCTCATGTATTCCATCAGCGTTTCCTGATCGTTACATAGCCCTTCCTCAATAGCTTCTATGTATGCTTTTATCGTGGTAATCGGTGTTTTAATATCATGAGATATATTAGTGATGAGTTCCTTTTGTGCTTGTTCCTGCTGGATGCGCAACTCGTTCATATGTTTGATTTCTGTGCGCATCAAATCCAACATGGCGTAAAGGCCGCCCATTTCGTCTGTCCTGTTGTACTGGATCTGATCATCATAATTCCCTTTGATGATGGATTCCGCATGGAGCTTCAAATGATGAATGGGAGAGAGGAGCAGCTTGTCCAGAATTCTTTTCATCCAAAATAAAAATAAGCCCAGGATCAGTGACAGGAGTAATAGTACGCTAATCCATATAACCGGAAAAGTCATCGGTTTCTGAACCGTAACCATAGCTTGGGGGATGGAAAAGATAGCATTGCCGATCTGACTTCCCACGGGACCGTCCATCACGGGAAACGCGATATCAAGTGATTCACTATCGTCCACAGTCTGCGCGGCATGATGCAGATCATAATGAAGGGAAGAACGCAAATTAACCTGGGTTCCTTCAGAGGTGGGATCGGAGGACAGAGCTACGGTTCCATCCAGGTTCACATAGGTAAGCAGAATCCCGCTTTCTCTGGCAATGGAACGTATGTCTTCTCGGGTAGTTTGTTTGTCCAGATGTTGATGATTTTGCTCCAGAGCGAACAGAGTTGGATTAATCTTGAGCCGAACCTGATTTATGGACGGATTGGATTGTTCAAAATTTCGGTTTTGGAATAGCATCAACGCCAGTGCCAGAATACTTAAAATTATAATAATCAGAAGGCCAAGTGTTGTTAACAGCCAGCGTCTGGACCAGGTGTTCAATGACATGTGGATGTCTCCAATCTCGATTATTCATAAATGAATTTGTAACCGACACCCCATACTGTCTTTAGAACAGTTGGATGTGAGGGGTCTTCCTCGATTTTTTCCCGCAGTCTGCGAATGTACACGGTTACGGTGTTTTCATCCCCATAGGTTGCATATCCCCAGATGGCGTCAAGCAACTGGGCTTTGGAGAATACATGATTCTTATGGCTTGCCAGATAATGGAGTAATTCAAATTCCTTAGCAGACAGAGACACTTCCAATCCGTTCAATGTAACTTTGTAGGCTTTTTTATCGATCACAAGATTTCCAAGGCGCAGTAGATCAGTTCTGTCCATGTCTGAGGTCATGCTGTCGTAACGTCTAAAGTGGGCATTAATCCGTGCTAAAAGTTCACTCAGCGAGAAGGGCTTAGTCATATAGTCATCTGCGCCAAATCCAAGACCAAGTACCTTATCCGTATCACTGCCTCGGGCACTTAGAATGAGGATGGGGATATTATTGCGCCGTCGAATCTCGCGGCACACCTCGATCCCGTCCATGTCCGGAAGCATAATGTCCAGAATGATGTAATCTGGTTGAATAAGCTCCATAATCTGAAGCCCATCTTGTCCAGTGGCTGCCACAACAGCTTCATATTGATTTTTGGTCAAATAATCTCGCAAAATACGTGAGATATCCGGTTCATCCTCGATGATGAGGACTTTGCGCGGGTGGGTTAGCATATGTATCGCTCCAGTATGATAGATGTGAAATGAATGGATATGTATAAATTTGTGAAATAAATGTCCTATATAATTGTACAGTCTTGTTCTGTAGGAGTCACATAAATATTGAAGTGAACAACATTCTTATTAATCAAGAGACTACAAGTAGCTGTTTACAAGTTTCGTCTTATCAAAATAACCCATGAACCTGCTTGAAGGGTCATGGGTTTCTGATACTAATACGTCATACACGTTCTAGATCGATAGGCTCGTGTTGTCTGGATTTGAGATACTCCGCCGGAGACACACCGAAGTGCGCCCGGAATACCCGGTGGAAATAGGAGTAGCTCGCAAATCCGCAGGATTCGGCAATATGCTCCAGGGTCATTTCGCTGTATTTCATGCGTTCCAGCGCCGCATTCAGACGGATCTCAATCGCGTATTGAATCATGGTCTGATTGTAATGTTCCTTGAATAAACGGACTGCACGGGACAGGCTGAGTCCGGCATAACGTGCCGCTTCCTCAAGCTTGAACGTAACTGTGGCATGCTCCTCAATATAACGTTTTAACTTCAGCGCAGAGGAAACTGCCCGATCGGTCTGAATATTCTCTTTGATTGCCCGGTCAATATATAGACATAATCCGCGCAGTAACGCATCCTTTAGCTCCGCATTTTCCTCAAGAGGTCCGCGACGTTTCTCAAGCAACATATTTCTCCACAGGCTGATGAGCTTATCATCAAGTCCAATCCGGCTCACAGTAGAACGTTGCTGCCTTTTCCACCAGTTCTCGATCCAACTGCCCTCGCAGAACAGATAATAATCTCCGCTGGACAAGCGTCCTTCCTTATGTGGTTCATCCACCACGAGATGATAGTCGTCGCCAGGTTTGAGCAGCAGCAGATCCCCGCTGGTCATCCTGAATTCTTCATCCTGTACATAAACTTTACACGAACCTTCGGTCTGCAGACGGAACAGATAGGTTTGCAGCTCGCCCTTCATATTATGAGTGAACGCTTTATAGTGGTATGAGTAGTCACAGATCAGTACAGATGTCTCTAACGTATCCAAAGATAAAATCCCCCAATATGTACATCCTGCATGCAATCAAATGGGTACATTGAATAGATGCAAAATGATGGAAATAAAATTTGACCAGATAGTTCATGTTCTGACTATATTGTATATGTTCATTCTAGCCTGTTTTGCGTTAGGATGATACCAGATAGAGCAATGAAAGCAAATTTGAGAACAGAGGTGTATCCTACATGAAAAAACTTAATATTGGTTTGCAATTGTTTACACTCCGTGATGAAACTGCAGCAGATTTTCGTGGTACGTTGCGTAAGGTAGCGGCCCTTGGATATGAAGGCGTGGAGTTTGCCGGATATGGCGATATTCCAGCTGAGGAAATGAAAGCGCTACTAGATGAACTCGGACTGAAAGGCTTCAGCAGTCACGTTTCACTACATGCGATGCGCGAAGACTTGCAGAAACAAATCGATTACCTGAAAACGATTGGTGCACAATATATCATTTGTCCTTACCTGATGCCAGAGGATCGTCCTGAGAATGCAGAAGGCTGGACCAAGCTGTTCGCCGAATTGCAACAATATGGAACTGAAGCAGCGAAGCAAGGATTGATCTTCGGATACCATAACCATGATTTTGAATTCCATGGGCAGGTTGGCGATGCCAACGCTTTTGACGCCATGTTCGCTCAAACATCACCGGAAGCGGTAAAAGTGGAAATGGACGTATGTTGGGTACAATTTGCGGGACAAAATCCGATCGAGTATATTAATAAATATGCGGGTCGCTTGCCGCTGCTTCATCTGAAGGATTTCAGCAAAGATGAACAGGGCCAGATGAAAACGCTAGAACTGGGACAAGGTTCGGTTGACCTGCCAGCTGTTATTGAAGGCGCTACGAATGCAGGCGTGGAATGGCTGATCGTGGAACAAGACGTATGTCAGAATCCGCCGCTTGAGAGCGTATCCAATAGCTACAACTGGCTGAAACAGAACTATCTGAACCAATTTTAATCTAAGCTTTATGCTTAATTTAAGAGTGAATTGAATCGAATTATGAAAAATGCTGAATCTTATTTGTCAAAGGAGACTTATATACATGAGTAAAATTAAAGTTGCTGTATTCGGCTGTGGAGCCATTGCCCAGCGTAGACATATTCCGGAGTACGCTGCCAATGAGAACGTAGAACTTGTCGCTTTTGCCGATCCGATCGTGGAGCGTGCGGAAGAAATGGCCGAAACTTACGGAGGTAAAGCTTACTCCAGTTACGAAGAATTGCTTGCTAATGAAACGGTGGATGCAGTCAGTGTGTGTACGCCGAACTATCTGCATGCACCAATGGCAGTTGCTGCTGCCAATGCAGGCAAGCATGTATTGGTTGAGAAACCCATGGCGGTTTCCACCGAAGAAGGCGAGCAAATGATCGAAGCTGCCAAGAAAAATGGTGTGTATCTGATGGTTGGACACAACCAGCGTCTGATGCCTCCTCACGTCAAAGCAAAAGAAATTCTCGACTCCGGCAAACTTGGTAAAGTCCTGAATTTCCGTACATCTTTTGGCCACCCGGGTCCGGAAGGATGGAGTGTGGACGGTGCTGAAAGCTGGTTCTTCCGTAAAGAAGAAGCTATTATGGGCGCGATGGGTGACCTGGGCGTGCACAAATCAGACTTCATCCGTTACTTGCTGAATGATGAAGTATCTGAAGTGGCTGGTTTCATCAGCACACTGCACAAGGAAGGTACTCAAGTTGACGATAACGCAACTTGTCTGCTGCGTATGAAGAGCGGTGCGATCGGAACGCTGGTAGCAAGCTGGACGCAATACAGAGCTGGAGACAACAGTACCGTGCTGTGGTGTGAGAATGGCGTTATGAAGATCGGAACAGTGGAAGGCGATGAAGTTATCGTTGAACTGACCAATGGTACAGTTGAGACGTACAAAGTTGGTGCCATGGCTACCAACGAGAAACAAGTGCCGAGTGGTGTAATTGACGCATTTGTAGAGTCCATTGTAACGCAAACACCTCCAGCGATTTCCGGGGAAGAGGGCTTACGTTCCCTGCAAGTGATCCTGGCAGCATTCGAATCCGAGAAAACAGGTCAGATCGTTAAACTGTAATCCATACGAATGACAGTGCAATTTCTAACATTCTATATGTCTTAATCCATGATATAAGGGACTTACCTTCGGAGATCTGTTCTGGGGTAAGTCCTTCTTTATTTGAGTTTAGAGATATCACAAAAAAAGACTGACACTTCCGATACCATACGGAAGTGTCAGTCTCAATATGAAGGTCGAACCGTTCCATTGTTCAACCGAAAATCCGTCTTAGATGCCGGCAGGTACATCACTTCCCAGATCCAGCCATGCGATTTCAGCAGGAGTCAGTGTGATGCGGGAGCCTTCGTCACAGGAGAGCAGTTCCGCCTGATTCTGGGCACCGATCAGCGCACAGGTTGGGAACGCCTGATTCAATACATAAGCGAGTGCAATCTGAATGGGTGATGTTTTCTTCGAATTAGCCAATTGTTCTGCCCGGCGTAACCGTTCCCAGTTGCCATCACTGTAGAATACACGCACCAGATCTTCGTTATCGCGAACTTCAGGTGTGAATCTTCCCGTGAAGAAACCACGCGCTTGGGAGGACCAGGATAGCAATGGCAGCTTGGTTTGCTCATGCCATGCCAGTGTCTCTGCATCTGCCGACACACAGCCTGCCCAGAAAGGTTCGTTTGCTTTGGCGAGACTGAGGTTCGGACTGCTGAATGTGAAGCCCTTCAAGCCATTTGCCGCAGCGTACGCATTGGCTTCCTCGAGCCGCTGCCAGGTCCAGTTGGAGGCGCCAATTGCGCCGATTTTGCCAGATTCAATATGTTCGTTCAGTGCTTCAAGAATAACACTGACAGGCATATTTGGGTCATCCCGGTGCAACGCATACATCTCTACATGATCTGTCTGAAGACGCTCCAGACTTTCCATCAAGTCACTGCGGATGGCATCAGCGTTCACGCGTGGTCCATTCTGGTCATGATGCGCGCCTTTGGTAAGAATGACGATCTGGTCACGGTTACCGCGTTCCTTCATATAACGGCCAAGGACTTCTTCACTCTGTCCACCACAATAAATATGTGCTGTATCGACAGTGTTACCGCCAATCGACAGAAAAGCATCCATGTTCGTAGCTGCTTTATCGTAAGCACTATGCACGAAATAATCGGTTCCTTTAATCAATCTGGAGACGCGTTTACCTGCACCAGCAATTTCGATATATTCCATAAGTCAATTCATCCTCTCAATTATAGTGTAATTCGTGTACGTTCTTCCGCTGAACGAAGGCAAGCTTCCAGCACTTTCATATTAGCTACTGCATCGGAAGGGGCGAAGCGCAGATCCTTGCCCTGAAGTACGGCACGAGCCATATCATCTCCTTGCAGTGAGTAGTGGTTTACTTGTGGAACTTCAATCTCCCTGCGTTCACCACCTGCTGTGACATAGAAGTTGGAACTGCGATCCTGACGACCGATAAAGGCCGATGGTACCTCAATGATGCCATCAGAACCTAGAACTTCGAGCGTGTTGCGGAAGGCTGCCCACATGCTGCTGTCAAACGTCACGCCAACATGATTATCGAATTCCAGCAATCCGGAAGCCATCATATCGACCTGATCATGCTGTGGGGAGAACATGCCAATAACGGTAACTGCGCTTGGTTCCTGACCAAGTAGTAGACGTGCTACGCTGATGGAATAACATCCGATATCATACAGTGCACCTCCACCCCACTCCTTCCGAAAGCGGACATTGCCGGATGCATTGGAGTTATTAAATGAAAATGTACTGTGAATACCACGGATCTCACCGATCTCACCGCTGGCGATGATATCCCTGATCTGCTCATAACGTGGATGATGACGGTACATGAATGCTTCCGCGAGATGCACACCTGCATCTGCACAAGCTTGAACCATCTCCTGAGCTTCCTGCTCTGTCAGAGCCAGTGGTTTTTCGCACAAAATATGTTTGCCTGCTTCTGCAGCCCGGATCGTCCATTCCCGATGCAGATGATTCGGCAGTGGGATATATACGGCATCAATGGAATCGTCAGCGAGCAAAGCTTCATAACTGCCATAAGCCTTGTCGATCCCAAGTTGTTCGGCCGTTTGTTTGGCTTTATGTTCGTCTCGACTGGCAATCGCGGTTACTTCATTCAACTCGGATTGCTGCAAGCCAGGAATGACGGATTCCACAGCAATGCTAGCGCTACCAAGAATGCCCCAACGCAATTTTTGAACTGAATTCATGTGTTGTATCCTCCTGTGTATAAATGTATATTGTGATTATAATGAATAGACCAATGAATTAAAATGATAATATATTGAATTTAGTTAACACAATATTGTTGATCAAGGAGAAGCGGCTATGATGAGACAAACCGTATTGCTTACCCTGCAGGATATTCCATATTTTTGTTATCCCGAATCCGTTGGACACTATATGGATCATCCCCAGCATTCCGTATTACGGGAGGCAGGTGTGCTGAACAATTTTAATATTCACTATGTTGCTTCGGGCAAGGGATATGTGGAAGTGGACGGGGTAGAGCATGAACTTCGTGCAGGTCAGGCCGTACTTTATTTCCCGCAGCAGCGACAACATTATTATAGTAGTGAAGATGATCCATGGGATGTACGATGGGTTCATTTTTACGGTGAACGTCTGCATGATTATATGATTGAACGGGGGTTACATCGTAATCTGTTATGGACATTGCGTCAGCGTAGCTCTTGGGAAGAGGCTCATCTGGCCTTGCTGACTGAAGCGGAACAGAATACCATGCTGCGTCCGGCTCAGCTATCCACATTGACCTATTCCGTACTCGCCGAATTCGTGCAGCATGCGGTACCTTTGAAAAACACACGTACCACAAGTAAGGCGGAGAGTCGGGTACTTGCGCTTCTTCCACAGATGCAGCAAGAGGCCTGTCAACCTTTCCTGTTACAGGACTGGGCAGATCTTGCAGGTGTGAGTTCGTATTACTTTTGCAAGATGTTCAAGAGTGCTGTAGAGATGACGCCTATGGAGTTTATCACTCGTTCACGACTACAGATGGCGAAGCAATGGTTACTGGAACGGCCCTCGGCCAACATTGGACAGATTGCAGAGGAAGCGGGATATCCCAATGCCAGTTATTTTAACCGCCAGTTTATGGCTCATGAGGGGATGACACCTACGGATTATCGCGGATTGTATCACAATTAACTCCTATCCCTTCGATGTTTCCAACTCTTGAAGTGTAGTAGTTTGACAGAGAGCCCAATCAAGTCTATTATGGATAAATTAAATCCGTGTATAATGAGGTGCCCTCATGAAATATTCAAAAGCAACAAATTATGCTTTGCATACCATGCTTCATCTTGTAAGCACTGCCCCTGAACAACTGGTTAGTGTTCACCAACTTGCAGAATTGCAGAAGGTATCACCAACCTACCTGTCCAAAATATTGACCAAATTGGTTAAGGCGGGTATGATCGAATCCACATCCGGAGCCAATGGTGGTTATCGGCTTAGTCGTAAAAATCCTGATCCTTCTTTCCTGGAGATCATTCATGCGATTGAAGGTCAGGCATCCCTGTTCGAATGTTCCCAGAATCATAACGCAGGTTGTTTGATCCAGCAGGTAATGGTTCAGGCGGAAGAAGAGATGGAGAGTTTCCTGAACAATAAGAAAATGTCAGAACTCGCTTCCCAGATGAAAAGTTGGAGTGCACAGCAGTAGCTTGGGGCTGGAAGTGAGGCTTGAATTGATGGGATTAACTCGTCTACCATAGGTATATCCAGATCTTTCCTCAACCTCACAAGAGGTAAGGGAAGATTTTTTTGTATCGTTGTGCCTAATAGAAGTCGAATGGTACAATAAGGAAGGTATAGGTGCATACATAATTGATCCGATCTTATATCACATTTTACATCTCTGGAGGGACAACACATGAGCCAATCAACGATCACAGGACTGGAACAATTGCTTGCGCTGGAAAACATTCGGAACACCAAGGCGCGTTATTGCCGCTATATTGATACGAAACAATGGGACATCTTGGGTGATGTGTTTGCCCCCGATGCAGTGGCCGATTTCAGCACAGAAGGCAATCCAATCCCGGTATTAACAGGTCGCGACACCATCGTACAAGTATTCCGTGATCTGGTGGATGTTGCCGTAACCGTACATCATGTTCATAGCGCGGAAGTTGAATTCGTATCCGAGAATGAAGCGAAGGTTATCTCCCCAATGGAAGATTGGGTGACGTTCCCGGAGGGCAATGAGAACAAATCCTTCCACGGATTTGGGCACTACCACGAAACTTTTGTCAAAATCGACGGCCAATGGTACATCAAACATACAAGTCTGAAACGTCTTCGTCTGGACCTGTTTGAATAGGATAAAGATGAACAAAAACACTTACAGATGTTTGGTGCTGTAAGTGTTTTTTTGGGTTACAGTGAAGACGAGTTGAATAGGAGACAAAATGTGAGTGTTTTATGTGAATTGTAAGGTTATTTTACATAAAATTGAATTAATAGCATTGACGTTCCAAAAGTCATGAGTTAAGATACTTACAACAAAACAATTACATTTTATTACACAAATTGAAACTTTGGGTTTTTATTCTTCATATTTATATGTATATTTCCGCTTGGCTAATTTGTTAATCAGAGGATGATGCCATGAACTGGTACGCATTGTTTGTACATACAGGAAGCGAAGAAGTCATTAGGAAATACCTACATATGTATCTAGGAACCTCCATCCGAGTTTTAATCCCCAAGAGAAAAGTTCCGGAGAAGAAATCAGGTATTTTTGAAGCCTGTACCAAAAAAGTCTTTCCTGGCTATGTATTGATTCAAGTCAACATGACCGCCGAAACATACCACTTAATCTGTTCTATTCCTCATATCATTAAAATGCTGGGAACCAATGCAAGCTGCACGCCAATCCCGGATCATGAAATGACCACATTGCTAAACCTCATCAATCCGGAAGATATTATCGATTATTCAACCGTATATATGGAAAATACGAAAGTTGTGGTGCTGGATGGTCCGTTGATGGGACACGAAGGCATCATTAAGAAGATTGACAAGCATACACGCAGAGCAAAGGTGTGGCTTCATCTAACAGGCAATGATGAACCTAAATTAGTTGATTTGGGTGTTGAGATTTTATATGCAGCACAAGAAAAACGATAAGGTACTCAGATATGTTATGGTCACTTACGACAACCAAAACCGGAGGAGCAGAATGAAGCTTAGGCACATTATGCAACCAAAGGAGTCATATGCATAAACGCTGAAATACACCCACGTGTATCGACAGGGCGAAGCTATGTACGTTGGAGCAGTCATCCCTACATTTTGTTGAATAAGGTATTTATGTGACAGTAAAGCGCAAACAAGTGGCTGAACTGTTTTTTTGTTGTCTTCAGGAAATTTATTGTTTTCAGAGAGGGCTGCTTACCTTGGATTCAGGAAAGGAAGACGTGTTGCATGAGACAAATGACCATTCGGGGTATTGGCATGTATGTGCCGGAATCCGTGTTAACGAATCAGGGGCTGGAGGCCATGGACATTAACGCAAATGCGGACTGGATCTACCATAATCTTGGAATTCGTGAACGAAGAATTGCGCACGAGCATGAGTACACCAGCGATTTGGGCTTGAAAGCTGCGAGACAAGCTATAGAACAGGCTGCGATTGATGTCGAAGATATAGACATGATTATTATGGCGACCTTCACACCGGATCGCTTAATACCTCATCCGTCCGCTATTGTGAAGGAAAAGCTCGGAGCAGACCAAGCCATTTGTCTGGATCTCCGTGCGGGCTGTGCCGGATTCAGCTATGGATTAATGAATGCGTTTTATACGTTTCAGGCTGAAGAAGATATAAGCAATATTTTGGTCATCGGCGCAGATACCTATTCGAAAGTAACGGATTGGCAGGATCGAGCAGCGTGTTCCAGTGTAGGGGATGGAGCAGGGGCATTTGTTTTACAGGAACTAGATGAGCATGACGCCTATCACAGCGTTTTTCTGAACGGAATTATGCATCACGAGAATATGGAAGATATCAGTTACGGAACACTGCCTGTTCATTATGGACAGATTTCTGACGGATCTGTTTCCGTATACACATCCAATGGCCGATATTTATACGAACAATTGGTCAGGGGTATCCCACGGCTCGTGAACCGTCTTTTGCGCAAAGTAAAATGGAATATAGGAGAAGTGGATCTGTTCATCTTCCCACAAACAAACAGTAATCTGATTAGAGAACTGGCCGTTGCCTTGGGTATCCCGCAAGAAAAGGCCTATATGACGATGGAGAAATACGGGTACACCTCTAACGCCTGCTTGCCAATTGCAGTGGCCGAGGCTGTGAATCAAGGCGCACTGAAAATGGGTGATCGGGTCGTGTTGGTTGGGGCTGGAGCTGGAACGTATTATTGCGCTACAGCGATCAGATGGGGAGAAATCGTGTAAGTGGAGAGGAGATTATATGGCCAAGATGCGATTATATTGTGTTCCTTATGCAGGAGGGTCAGCATCAATATATTACAAATGGAAAAAAGGGTTATCCGAATCTATCGTGCTGACTCTTGTTGAACTTGCAGGACGAGGATTGAAATTCTCCAAGCCGCTCTATGAAAGTATTCAGCAGAGTGTAGATGATGTATTTGAGTATATAGCTCGCGATTTGCCAGATGAGGAGCCATATGCCCTATTTGGACATAGTCTAGGAAGTCTGATTATTTATGAACTGTATAACAAAATGCATGAAGAGCAGTTCAGGAAACCGATACACATGTTTTTTTCTGGGCGAGAAACACCGGATTACAAAAAAGAACAGGTCTATTACCATTTACCCGAAGGACAGTTCATAGACCGCATTAAGGAAATGGGCGGTACACCGGATGAGTTCTTTGAGAACCAGCAACTGATGGATATGTTTATCCCCGTATTACGTAAGGATCTGGAGATGAATGAGACGTATACTTATGAGGAGAAGCCTTATAAGCTGCAATGTGATATTACGATACTGAACGGAGCAGAGGATGAAGGCTATATTCTGGATTGTGCAGAACGCTGGAGAGGTTATACGGAACAAGGAAGTGCCGCCCGGATATACAAAGGGGGGCATTTTTATTTATTTGAAGGCAGTATACATCGGGTTACAAGCACGATCAATCAGACATTAACAAGTTATATGGAGTAGAATCCTATACCGAGGTGAGGTGTCCAATGAATCAACGGCAGATTACACCAATTGAACAGCTGGAAGCAACCATACTGGACGTATTTCATGTTGTACTGGGAGCTGATGCGGGAGTCACAACCACAATTAATTTTTTTGACTTAGGGAGCGATTCATTGCTTCTTGCCCAGATCTATAATCAACTTGAAAAATTATATCCGGCTCAGATTACGTTAACCAATATGTTTGCCTATCCCACGATCTCGAGACTTGCCAAATTCATCGCAGACCAGGAAGGCATGGAACTGGAAGCATATCCTGTTCCTTTGGATTACATGCAGCATGCAGGACAGGCTCTTCAAGACCATCGATATGAATTCAGGATCGAGAAGGAGCGCTTCAATGAAATCAGAAACTTGTCTAAAAATGCAGGCTGCACGCCTGTAGAATGGTTGTGGTCTTTGTTTGCATATCTGTTGACGGAGATTGGCAATCAGCCGCAACTTACGGTCTATACCCTGATTTATCGCATGAACCATATCAGTTCCATCTCACTGGATGTGCAAGAGGTGCAGGATTTCAATGAGTTGTTTGAAGTAGCCAAACAAACTTTACATTCAGCAGACGAACAGCCTGGCCATCATATTCAGGATTTGGTGAGAACAGGGATGAAATCGCAACATGACGCCATCCGTCCGCTATTCTACGAGGCCGATTATGTCAGTGGGGGCAGGGGGGCGCTGGAGGAACTGTTTGATGTCATCTGTGAAATTCAAAATGAAAAACGAAATATGGTGGTAACGCTGTATTGTAAACCCCGAATGAATACCGTTCAATGGAATCTTTTTTTCAGAACCTATGATCAAATGCTTGCCAAAGTGATTGAAAGTCTCCGCCCAGCGGCTGAAAGGGGATAAAACAATGAAAAACAAACTGATGGATTTCAGTGAACTGGGTATTCGTGACACAACTCAGGCGGAGTCGTCTAGTCAGCTTCCACCAATGGCAACTCCAGCTACCACCCGTCCGGGTGATATCGCGATCGTTGGGCTCAGTGTTCGTATGCCCTTGGCAGATGATGCGGAGCAGTTCTGGGATAACCTGCTGCATGGTCTGGATTGTACTAGGGATCTGCCGGAGCAGCGACGCCAGGATGCCGATAATTACATCTCACGTAAAATGAACCCTGGTGAAGACAGCAAATACTTGGATGGCTCTTATCTGGAACATATTGATACCTTTGATTATCCTTTTTTTCGATTTACACCGAAAGAAGCCAGTTTGATGAACCCGGCTCAACGTATCTTTATGGAGACGGCATGGGCCGCTTTTGAAGATGGAGGATATACCAGTGAGAAGCTGGCGGGAAGCAATACAGGAGTATACGTTGGACTGGTGTCCGATCTGGAAGGTTATCGGTATAAAGAGATGATTCATGATGTGGAGCCACAGTCTCTGCCGATCTCGGTCACAGGCAATTTATCCTGTATTTTACCCAGCCGTTTATCCTACCTACTTGATCTGAGAGGACCGAGTATGGTGGTGGATACAGCCTGTTCTTCATCTTTGGTTGCAGTTCATCATGCCTGTAATGCCATTCGTTTGGGTGAGTGTGACATGGCGCTGGCAGGAGGCGTAAAACTCAACGTGCTTCCGCTGGACAAGGACTACTATCGAATGGGCATTGAATCATCAAATGGCATGACACGCCCCTTTGATGATAGCTCAGATGGTTCCGGAATAGGCGAAGGTGCGGCGGTCATTATGCTGAAACCACTTCAGGATGCCATCAAGGACAAGGACCAGGTGTATGCGGTCATTAAGGGCAGTGCCATTAACCAGGACGGAAACTCGATGGGGATTACAGCGCCGAACGCCAGAGCCCAGAGTGAGGTCATTGTGAAGGCGTGGAAAGCGGCGGGGGTCGATCCGGAAAGTATCGCTTATATTGAAACCCATGGAACCGGGACGATCTTGGGAGATCCGATTGAAATCGATGGCATTAAGGGAGCCTTTGAGCAATACACCGATAAGAGGCAATTTTGTGCCATCGGTTCGGTGAAGTCCAATATTGGACATTTGTATGAGAGTGCCGGGATTACCGGACTTGTGAAATCCGTATTGTCCTTGAAAAAAGGGATTTTACCTGCGGTGCAGCATTTCGATCGCCCGAATCGCAATATTGATTTTAGTGGCACACCTGTGTATGTAAATACACGTAACCGGATCTGGCCTGCTGCGGGTGAACCTGTGCGAATGGGAGTCAGTGCATTTGGTTTCAGCGGTACCAATTGTCATCTTATTCTGGAGCAGGCGGGTGCAGTGGAAACGAGCAGCGAGACTGAGATGCGGGAATACCTTTTCCCTCTTTCAGCCAAGACGCTTCAAGCCCTGCAACAATATATATCCAAATATACGAAATATCTGAAAACAACCGATCACTCGTTAGCCGATATATGTTACACGGCAGGCACATCCCGGACGCATTATGAACACCGTCTGGTACAGATTGCTTCAAGCAAAGAGGAGTTGCTCGCGCAACTAATTGAACTTGAAGAGGGCGGAGTGGATTCCATTCGAGAGCAGTCAGTCCCGGAGTCCAGTCAGCTGCATTTAACCGCTCATTGTGAAACCTATCTTGGGGGTGGGGAGGTAAGCTGGCCAAGCCTGTATTCAGGTGAGGATGTTCGTCGCATCAGCATCCCGACGTATCCATTTGAAGCTCATCGCTGCTGGATTGAGCTATCTGCTCCTCCTTCCCTAGCCAAGACGGATGCGATCGCTATGGAGAACATACACCATTATGAGTTGGGTTGGGTTCCTGAACCGGAACGTAATTCCGCTCGAAAGTTATCAGAAGGTCATATCGTTATTTTTAGGGACGATAAAAGAGAGGGAAAAAGAGAAGATCTATCTCTTCGTAAGGCACTACAGCAGCAGGGGCATGAGGTTATTGAAGTGTTTAATGGACCTTCGTTCCTTCAAGTATCTTCCGAGGAGTATGTCATTTCAGACCAGCGTGAGAGCATGGAACAATTGTGGGCTCATCTGGATGAATTGACAATTAACCGGATTATCTATATTCAACAGGATCAGTCCTTTCATCCATTTTTCTATCTTCTTCAGGAAATGATAGGTGCCCAATCGCTTGAGCCTGTTGACCTGGTGTTGTTGACGAATCCAATCCACTCGATAACGGGAACCGAAGAACATGTATTTCCTCAGGCTGCCCTGATGTTTGGGCTGGGTCTGGCAGGACGCAAAGAAGATTCACGTCTGCAATGCCGTTCCATCCAAGTGGATGCGGAGACCTCGCTCCAGGATATTGTGGCCGAACTGGATCACGAAAGTGATGATTATGGTGTAGCTTATCGTGCAGGTGCGCGGTACATTCAGCAGTTTGGAGCGCTGGACCCGATTGCGTATCCTAAATGGAACTACAACATTCGCAAAGACGGATTATATCTCATTACTGGCGGACTGGGCGGCATTGGGCTGGAGCTTGGACTACAACTCGCGGAGCGATACCCGGGAATTACACTCGCACTGGTGAACAGAACCTCGCTTCCCGCACGAGAAGAATGGGATAGCATTGTAGCTGCATCATCCAACGACGTGTCAGCTCGGAAAATCGAAGCTGTACAACACATGGAGGCTGCCGGAGCGACAGTTCTTCCTTACCAAGCAGATATTTCAGACGAAGCTTCCATGCGAGTGATTCTGAGTGAACTTCGTCAGCAATATGGTCGTATTGCAGGTGTCATTCATGGAGCGGGGGTTGCTGTAGGTGGAGATCATCCGCTTAAGGACAGAACGATAGAAGAAGCTGAACAAGTATTACGCCCTAAAGTGCAAGGAACCCAGATCGTGGATCAACTCACCAGAGAGGACAATCCAGACTTTTTTGTGATGTTTTCATCCATTGCAACGATATTTAGCGGGCCGGGCCAGGCTGATTATGTAGCTGCCAATGCGTACCAGGATGCTTATGCAACCTATCGCAACCAAGAGATGGACGGAACAATGACGGTCAACTGGTCAACCTGGAAAGAAACAGGCGCAGCTGCCGCAACTGGCTACGGCGTAGACACCCTTTTCAAAGCCATGACCAATAAAGAGGCTCTGACCTGGCTGGATCAGGTGGAAGGACGACAGATCGAACGTGTATTAATAGGACAGATGTCAACAGACCGTGGCATGTTGAAGATGATTCGGAACTATCCGTTTAGACTTTCTCCTGAAGTGGAGAGCTGGATTGATTCACGTCTACAGAGAGCCTCATCACCGAAGGCGCCAGCGCCAGTGACCCCGCAAAGTGTGTCCCGACAGGATACCGTGCTGAATGGTGCGGATAACGGAGAATACACGCCATGGGAGAGACAGGTTGCAGATGTGTGCCAGGCTATTCTGGGCTTTCATGAAATTGATATCCATGACAGTTTCTTCGAACTCGGAGCTGACTCGATTCTGGTGAAACAAATGTATGCACAACTTGACCGTCAGTACCCGGGAGTACTCGTTGTCGCAGATCTGTTCGAACATCCGTCTGTGCACCGATTGGGTGGATATCTGGCTGATAAAACAGGCCATTCACAGGAGAAGAAACAAGCAGAGGAGCCAGTAGGTGCTTCAATTGCGCTGGACGAGGAGGTCCATTCTCTTTTTGATCAGTTGGAAGATGGCAAGATCAGCATGGAGGATATGCTCAAAGGATTAAAACATATCTGATATGTAAGGGGACGATACATTGGAACAGTTGCTTAAATATATTATTGAGAATACGTCTGGTGGCAAAATCGACAAAAAAACGGCGATTGATATGATTACGCTGTTGAAACAGCAGAAAAAGAATACTCGTGAAGATATTGCCATCATCGGCATATCTGCACATATGCCCATGGCTGATCATGTGGAGGAGTTCTGGAACAATATTGAGAACAAAGTGAATTCCATTGTGGAATTTCCTGAAGCAAGACAAGAGGATGTTCTGAAATATGTACGTTTCAAACAGCAGGATGAAGACGGGTTGAGCTTCATTAAAGGCTCTTATCTGGACGAAGTGGACAAGTTTGATTATCGCTACTTTAAGCTGACACCCAAAGAAGCAGCCCTGATGAGTCCTGATCAGAGAATTTTTCTCCAGACGGCATGGGAAGCAGTGGAAGATGCAGGTTATGGAGGCTCGAAGTTATCGGGTAGCAACACGGGATTGTATGTAGGATATTACAGCAGCACCCGAGATAATTATGCCAATATTATTGCCGATGTAGAACCGGAATCCATCTCGATCTCAGTAACGGGCAATGTGACGGCGGTACTGGCGGGGAGAATATCCTATCTGCTGAATTTGAAAGGACCCAGCATGGTGGTGGATACCGCATGTTCATCATCACTTGTTGCCGTCCATATGGCCTGTCAGTCGATCCGAAGTGGAGAGTGTGATGCAGCCATAGCGGGTGGGGTGAAGGTGAATACGCTGCCTGTTTTTAATAAATATGAACAATTTGGCATTGAGTCCTCGGACGGGGAGACGCGGACATTTGATGATGCCTCTGATGGGGCAGGTGTGGGTGAAGGTGTGGCAGCCATTCTTTTGAAACCGTTAAGTCGGGCCATTGAAGATGGAGATCATATCTACGCCGTCATTAAGGGAACTGCTGCCAATCAGGATGGAACCTCCATTGGGTTGACTGCACCGAATCCGCGTGCCCAATCCGAAGCGATCGTGAAGGCATGGGAAGAAGCGGGGATTGACCCTGAGACCATCCGTTATATTGAAGCCCATGGTACAGCGACGGAGCTGGGAGACCCGATTGAGATTAAAGGAATTACCAATGCGTTTGAACAGTTTACCTCTAAAAAACAATTTTGCGCGATTGGTTCTGTGAAATCCAATATCGGTCATTTATATGAATGTGCAGGTGTGACAGGGCTGCTCAAAGCAGTGATGGCCTTGAAACATCAGAAGCTGCCGCCGTCTCTTCATTTCGCCAAACCCAACCGCAACATTCGGTTTGAGCAGACACCCGTGTATGTGAATACACAACTCCGACCCTGGGAGGCGGAAGAGGGCGTCCCGCGCAGATGTGGTGTCAGTGCTTTTGGATTCAGCGGAACCAACTGTCATGTCGTGCTTGAGGAAGCTCCAGCCATTACTGCTCAAGACCCGGGAGAGGATCAGGCTTCAGGCAAGCATCTCTTTGTGTGTTCGGCTCAGACGGAAGAGGCGCTTATTCGATTGCTCCAACGGTATGAGCGTTTCTTGAGGGAGAATCGTGAAGTTCCTGTTGCGAATGTCTGTTATACGGCAGCTACAGGTCGTGGGCATTATGAACATCGTCTATCCCTTCTTGTGGAAGACACGGCTCAACTGATTCACCTGTTGGAACAACCGTGGACCCAATTGAAGACACAAGAAGGAGTCTATACCGGTGCTCCTGCGCCTAAACCTACTGGAGCCGAGCGAATGTCCTCGGAAGAACGTGAACGCACCAGACGTCAATCGTCTCAGGCACAGGAACGGATCAAAGAACTTGCTGCCAGTCCTCTTGTATGGGATGAATCAGCACTTCAGGAGCTGGCTTTACTCTATGCCGAAGGTGCAGCGATGAATTGGGGACAGCTATATCAAAAGAGACAGGTACGGAGGTTGAGTTTACCTACGTATCCGTTTGAGCCCAGCCGATGCTGGATTGATATTCAAGACCCGACTGCTGTGTCGTTAAAAGACTATTTCCATACGGTGCGCTGGATAGAGGACGAGGGGGATACGACTTTGCATACCTCGGCCCCTTCCTCTTCAGGCACGATCATGCTGATCGGTAATGGTACCGAATTGGAACAGGAACTGTCGGCAGAACTGGAGAGCGAATGCAAGCGGGTCGTCTATGTGAGACCGGGTAACCAGTTCCGGCAAATATCGGAGAATCAATATGAAGTCGGCGGAAATAATCCGGCGGCTTATACTGAGCTACTAGATTTGTTCACAGACGGAGAAATTACCGAAATCATCTATTTATCCATGATGGGCAATTCATTATATCCTGAAGATTTGGCAGCTATTGAAGCCAGACAACAGGAAGCTTTCTACTCACCGGTCTATCTGATTCAGGCGCTTATGAGAAAAGGCTTTGCTGAAGAGATTCATCTGAACCTGATTGCTGAGTACGCTGGACAAGTCACAGGAAGAGAAGAGAGGATTACCCCTCATAATGCACTCTTAATGGGACTTGGTAAAGTGATTCAGCAGGAGTATGGACATATTCGGAGCAAGTTTATAGATGTGGATCAGTCCATATCTGCGAAGGATATCCTCAAGGAAAGACATATACACGGTGAAACTTATGCTGTTTCGTATCGTGAAGGCCAGCGCTATACGGAGACCTTTACAGAGATGGATCTGAATGAACATGAGAGCGTACCTTTCAAGGTGCGTCCAGGCGGTTTATATCTCGTGACAGGTGGTACAAGCGGTATTGGTCTGGAAGCAGCACGCTTTCTGGCTTCTTCGGAGCAAGTGAAGCTGGCGATTGTTGGTCGGACACTTCTTCCGGCAAGGGAAGAATGGGAAGACATATTGGAAACAGGCCAAGATTCCCGTGGTACCAAGATGCAAGGCATCCTTGAACTGGAAGCATTGGGCGCAACCGTTCATTATTACAGTGCCGATCTGGCCGATGTTGCGGGCATGACGGAAGTGATTCAGGATATCACCCAACGCTACGGGAACATACATGGTATTATTCATGGAGCAGGTATTCCTGGAGACGGATTTATATATCGGAAAAGCGATGAGGAATTCCAGACGATTCTTGGACCCAAGGTGAAGGGAACCTGGACTCTGGAGAAACTGACGCGAGATCAGGACATGGACTTTATGGTATTGTTCTCCTCCGGGATATCTGTCATCGGTGAAATTGGACAAGGTGATTATACGGCTGCCAATTGTTATTTGGATTCCTTCGCGGCATGGAGGACGGGGCAGGGTCGCAGAACACTCTCCATTGATTGGGTATCGTGGAAAGAGACCGGAATGTCCGTGGAATTTGGTATCAATGTGGATGGCATGTTCAAGACCATTCCTACCACGGATGGTATCGCAGCGATGGAAGCAGCCATGAGCAGACGACTCTCACGAGTATTCATCGGTGCGATGAATTATGGAAGCAAACATCTCGCTGCACTTGGGCAGTTCCCATTCCGGTTATCGGATAAGCTCGAAGCTGGAGTGAAGCGGAGTAAGGAAATCGCTGACCAGGGAGCATCGAATCGTTCCAACCGGATCGTACCACAGGAGAAGCATACGGGGCCCGTAGATCTTTCCGGGAATGAAGGGGGGCTCTATTCGGAAACCGAGCAGCAGGTTGCGCGCATATACAGTGAGATACTGGGTTATCAGGAGATCAATATCTATGATAATTTCTTCGATCTCGGGGGCAATTCCATCATGCTGATCCGTATGCATGAGAGGCTTAACGAGGAGTTTCCCGGTAAAGTGAAGATTGCTCATTTATTTGCACATACGTCTATCCATAAGCTGGCACTTCATGTGAACCAGGGTAACAGCACGGCTGTAAAAACAAAAGTTGCTGCTCCTCTGGAGCAAAAGAAACCAATCGTTGAACAGGATGACGCCATCGCCATTATCGGGATTGCTGCGGAAATGCCAATGGCGGATACGGCAGAGCAGTATTGGGACAACATCTTGAACGGTGTGGACTGTACAACAGATTTTCCAGAGGGACGCAAAAAAGACATGGATGCCTATCATCAATGGATGAATGCCAAGCTGGGTTCGGACAAAGAAGTGCAGTACCTCCAGGGTGCATTTCTGGATGATATTGACCAGTTTGATTATAAGTATTTCCGCTTGTCTCCGAAGGAGGCAGGATTAACAGACCCGATTCAGCGGTTGTTCATGAAGACATCATGGCATGCGGTAGAGGATGCAGGTTACGGTGGACGCATCGAAGGAACCAACACAGGTGTCTATATGGGCTTTGCCAGTAGTTTGAATGACTCCTATCTCAAAATGATCTGTGATCTCGATCCCTATCAATATCCGATGTCCATCGTAGGAAATATCACAGCGATGATGCCGACTCGTATTGCCTATCCACTGGATCTCAAGGGGCCTACGATGGTCATCGACACGGCATGTTCCGCATCCCTTGTCGCTACCCATCTGGCCTGCCGGGCCATTCGTAATGGTGATTGTGAGATGGCGATTGTCGCGGGTGCACGGATCAGCCTAAGTCCGTTGGATCACGATTATTTGAAAGTGGGCATTGAATCTTCGGATGGATTAACCAAACCATTTGATCAGGAAGCAGATGGTTCGGGACTTGGTGAAGGCGGAGCCGCCGTTGTATTGAAGTCACTAAGCAAGGCAATTGCAGATAAAGACAATATTTATGCGGTGATCAAAGGAAGTGCCATTAATCAGGACGGAGCTTCGATTGGCATTACGGCTCCGAATCCTGAAGCACAGACGGATGTCATTGTGAAGGCATGGCAGGATGCCGGCATTGATCCTTCAACCATTGGTTACGTGGAGACGCATGGCACTGCGACGAAGCTCGGCGATCCAATTGAGATGGATGGACTTACCACAGCACTGCGCCGATATACAGACAAGCATCAGTTTGTTGCTATAGGCTCGGTCAAGTCCAATATAGGCCATCTGTTTGAAGCAGCTGGTGTGGGCAGTCTGGTTAAAGCGGCTATGGCCTTGAAGCACCGGGTATTACCACCTACGCTTCATTTTGATAAGCCCAACTCATCCATTTCATTCCAGGATTCGCCGTTGTATGTCAATACGAAGTCGAGACCATGGGACGGGAATGGCGAGCCGCTTCGCTGCGGAGTCAGTGCCTTTGGATTTAGCGGAACCAACTGCCATCTGGTACTGGAAGAGCCGCCTGTGATCCAGGAACGGAAGATTACCAGAGATGTGGAGGTGTTCACGCTAAGTGCCAAGAGCCGCAAGTCATTACTTGCGCTGGTTGATAACTATATCCGTTTTATCTCGGAACGTCAGCAGGATCTTTCGCTCAAAAACATATGTTATACCGCGAATACTGGCCGCTGGCATCATGTATATCGGATCGCCTTTGGAGTAACGGACACATCCGATCTGCTCATGAAACTGCGGCTACTCGCTACATCAGGTCTCGAATCCGCAGGTGAGCATCAGCTCTATTATGGCGTGCATAAAGTAGTCACAGAGAAGATCGAAGGGAAAGACCACGAATTGACTGGACAGGAGAAGTCCCTCTTGAAACAGGAGGGCAGAAATTGTCTATCCCGATACATGGAGTCTTCAGACCCGGGATTATTACATGAATTATGCAGACTGTACACAACAGGTAGTGACGTGGACTGGAGCCTGATGTATAGGGAAGAGGAAATTCGTAAAATCAGTCTTCCATTGTATCCATACGATAATACACGCTGCTGGGTGGATCTTCCCGAGCAGTCTTCAGTGTACGCAAAAGCGAGCACCAGAACGGTACCGGAAGCCTACGAGCTTGTTTGGCAACAGAAGGAGATAGCGAAAGAGGATTCCGATCAGCCGATCGAAGCGAGCAAAGGTACTACACTGATACTGCTGGATGGGTCCAAATATGCAGCTGAGATAGCGGCACGTATGGAACAGTCGGGGATGCAGGTATATACCGTACTTCAGGCAGATGTTCTGCGATCTGACCCGAACAGTCGAAATGTGGAACAAGTGGAAGTCTATGAACGTGTGCTGCAACAGGTTGGTCTAGAACAACTTTCAAGAATTGTGTATCTGAACGGTGTTGGCTCTGATGAACATCCAGCAAGCGAATCCAGTGACATGGAATCATTAGAGTCGGTGCTAAATGAACGTGTGTATGGCTTCTTCCGGTTTATTCGGGCGTTGTTGTCCAGTTCTCTGAGTCAGCCAATCGAGTTAGTTCTGATATCCCGTGAGGTCAATTGCATTACCGGTTCGGAGCGGATGAAGCCTCATCTGGCTTCTGCCTTTGGAATGGGCAGAGTATTAGGCAAAGAAAACATACAGGTTCATTGTCGTTGTATTGACATCGACGAGAGTCTCTCTGTGGAGCTGTTGCTGCATGAGATCGGTACGACATCTTCCTATTATGAGGTAGCTTATCGTAATGAAACACGATATGTTCAGCAGTTCAGAGCATTGAATGAATCAGCACCTGCTGAAGATGACTTGGTTTTTGACAACGATGGTGTGTACATCATTACAGGGGGTACCGGTGGAATTGGCTTGGAAACCGCGCGATATTTGGCTTCCGATGCTCCAGTGAACCTTGCATTAATCAGCCGTACACCGATGCCCGCACGTGAGGAATGGGATGCCATTGTTGCAGAACAATCCAGGCTCAAAGTGATTCATCAAATTACAGTTATTCGTGAACTGGAGAGCCGGGGACATCACGTTAGTTGCCATGCTGCAGATGTGTCGGATCTGGATGCCATGCGTTTACTTCTGGATCAGCTTCGGGCTACGTTCGGGAAAATTAAAGGGATTGTTCATGGCGCAGGGGTTGGAAGCTCGGAAATGATCACAAACCGTTCTCAGGCGGGATTTACCGAGGTGTTCTCTCCAAAAGTACACGGTACTTGGGTATTGGATCAACTTACTGAACAGGATGATCTCGATTTTATGGTGCTCTATTCATCGATCGCTTCTGTATTTAGCGCCCCAGGACAGGCGGATTACATTGCCGCCAATGCCTACCTGGATGCATATGCCGACTACAGATCAATGTTGGGCAAGCGCACATTGACTGTGCAATGGTCTACCTGGAAGGAGACAGGGATGTCAGCGGAGCACGGGTTTGCCGTGGATACATTATTCAAAGCCATGCCAACAGAGCAAGCGATGAATCAATTGTCTCTGGTAATGCGGCAATCTTCCGTCCGCCGAGTGCTCATTGGAGAGATTCATTATGAGGGTCAGTTGATATCCGCATTGGACAAAAGTCCGTTTGATCTCTCATCCTCCATTCGTGTGCAATTAGAGCAACGTATGAAGCAGCTGGCAGGCAAGCGTCCTCGGGTATCCTCGTCAGAGGGTCATGATGGAGAAATGGTATTGACAGGTAAATCAGATGCATCCTATTCTCCGACTGAAAAAGCACTTGCTTCCATCTGTCGAACGATGCTTGGGTTTCATCAGATTAATGTAGGGGACAGTTTCTTCGAAATGGGTGCTGATTCCATCGTGCTTATGCAGGTTCAAGCGCGGATTGATCAGCAATTTCCTGGTCTGACCAAAGTTACGGATTTGTTTGCGAACTCCAATATTACCAGGTTGGCTCGTTTTATGGATGAGAAGTCCACTTCGAAGCCACAAGACATGGAGCAGGATTTGAAGCGTGTAATTGACCAGATGGAAAGTGGCGACGTTACGCTGCAGCAGGCGTTGAATAACCTGATTAACCTGTAAAGGAGGAACTGTGGTGGAGAGTGTATACAAGTTTGTCATGGAACATCTGCAAGACGGAAGCTTGGACAAAACAGTAGCTGTGCAGCTGCTCAAAAAGCTCAAAGCAGAAGAGGATGCTAATACAGCATTCGGGTCAACCAACGCTGTCAAAGATATTGCCATTGTGGGCATGGCTTTGAAATTGCCCCAGGCTGA
Source organism: Irineochytrium annulatum (assembly GCA_027600665.1). Lineage (NCBI taxonomy): Eukaryota > Fungi > Chytridiomycota > Chytridiomycetes > Chytridiales > Chytridiaceae > Irineochytrium > Irineochytrium annulatum. Next base: position 56,525 of record JADGJL010000003.1, read on the forward strand.
TTCTCCCGAAGAATTCTGGGACAACATCGTCAGTGGTACGGACAGCATTCGTTCCTTTCCTGAATCCAGAGTGCCTGACATCCATTCATATCTGCAATATTTGGGCATGTCGCCAGACGAAATTCAATTTAATGAAAATGCCTATCTGGATGAGATTGATAAATTTGATTATGCCTATTTTAAAATGTCACCCAAAGAAGCCAGTCTTACGGACCCCAATCACAGACTGTTTCTGGAAACAGCATGGAAAGCGATCGAAGACGCAGGGTACGGGGGCGGAAAACTGTTGGGCAGTCGTACCGGCGTATATTTGGGCCTATCCAATAATATTCGGGATTTGTACTCACGTTTTATCTATGATGCGGAACCGGAATCCTTTGCGTACTCGCTAGTGGGTAATCTGGCTTCTGTAGCGGCTGGGCGATTATCCTTCTTACTGGATTTAAAAGGGCCGAGCATGGTGGTGGATACGTCTTGTTCATCCTCTCTGGTGGCCATTACACTGGCTTGTCAGGCGATCAAGGAGGGGCAATGTGATCAGGCGCTCGTCGGAGGAATCAAGATTAATCTGGTTCCATTAAAGAGTGATCATATCAAAATCGGGATTGAGTCGACAGATTGGAGAACCAAAGCGTTTGATGACGATTCGGATGGATCGGGTATTGGTGAAGGCGCAGGGGTGGTGATGCTCAAACCACTGGATAAAGCGTTGGAAGACCGTGATCAGATCTACGCTGTTATCAAAGGGTATGGCGTAAATCAGGACGGTAAATCCATTAGTATCGCTGCACCGAACCCGGAGGCACAGACCGAAGCAATTCTTCAAGCCTGGGCGGATGCGGGTATCGATCCCGAGACAGTCTCTTATATTGAGACACATGGCAGTGGCACCATGCTGGGTGATCCGCTGGAGGTACAAGGGATTGAGCAGGCATTCCGCCGTCACACGGGTAAAAGTCAATTCTGCGGAATCGGCTCGGTCAAAACCAATATTGGCCACCTCTCGGAGGCGGCGGGTGTCGTGGGATTGATCAAATCGGCTTTGTCACTGCAACACAAACAGATCCCTGCCTCCAAACATTTTCACAGACCGAATCGGGCCATCGATTTTGCGGCTTCCCCGGTCTATGTGAATGCCCGATTGCGGGAATGGGATACCCATGCAACACCACGACGTAGCGGTGTCAGTGCATTTGGAATCAGTGGAACCAATTGCCACATTGTACTGGAAGAAGCGCCGAACACTACGATTAAAGAACCGGATATACGTGGTAATCATCTTCTAACCGTATCGGCCAAAACGAAGGAAGCTCTCCAGAAGCTGATTAAGGAATATGCCAACCTGCTCTCTCAAGTTGAATCTCGGGATGTACCTTCTCTGTGTTATACCGCCAACACAGGGAGAGGGCACTACTCGTACCGTTTACTTGTCACCGGGCAGGATGCGGAAGAGCTCTTTCTTCACTTAAATGAAGCTGGACAAATGATCGGATTAGATGGGGATTTGAGCAAAAGTACAGGATTCAATGGACATCAAAGTCCAGGGATGTATTACGGTTATCACAAGGTTAGCAGCGATCAAAATCGTCCGGAATCATCAGCTGCAGGTGGTGAAGATGGCCACACGGGCCATCGGACGATGAGTTTGAATCCGGAACTGGCGAAGATGGGCAAAGGTCAGCAGGTCGATCAGGACATCCTGAATCAAATTGGAATGCAGTATATACAAGGTGCAGAACTGAACTGGGAGCTTCTATATACAGGGGACGGGCTACGTAAAACAAGTCTGCCAACCTATCCATTTACCCGGACTCGCTGCTGGTTTGAAGTTCCTGAGACGGCTCGTACCGCCGCTACCGCAGATTGCAGCAATGAAGTCTCTGAAGAAACGACGCCAGCCCGATTCTATCGGATGAACTGGAGGAGAGCGGATCTAACTGAGCCTGAACCGATTCAAGGAACAGGTGCAGTTTTGATTTTGAAGGACGAGGGTAATCGGGGAAGTGTATTGATTGAACGTCTTAAGCAGTCGGGGCGCCAAGTGATTGAGGTCGGATATGGAGAATCTTTCAAGCACGAACCGGACGGATCGTTTACGTTGAATGGGTCCGAAAGCAACTTTACGGAGCTGTTTGCAGCGCTGGGGGATACATCCATCAGTGACATTATACATCTCTTTGCAGTGCCGACTTCTGCGGAGATTCGTACACTTCAGGACTTGGAACATAGTCAGCAAAAAGGCGTATATAGCCTGTTTTATCTGATTCGTGCGCTCATTGAACATGGAAGTGACAACGCACTGAATATGATGCTGGTCTCTGAACAGGTCTACGAAGTTACAACGGGTGAGAGCCGACTCTCTCCTGAAGCGGCCTCGTTATATGGTTTGGGTAAAGTACTCGCCTTGGAATATCCGCATATTACCTGTCGAAGCATTGATCTGGACGAGAGCACAGGTGCAGATGAACTGCTTCAGGAAATGGGTTCCCAAGATCAGAGTTATACCTCTGCCTACCGTAATGGGATTCGATACATCGAGGAATTGGGTGAAGTTCAAGCCGATGAGTTGAGGGATTCCCCTGTCCATATCCAAAAGGATGGTGTGTACGTCATTACCGGGGGAACAGGTGGGATTGGTCAGGAAATGGCAAAATTCTTCGCTTCCCAAGCAGAGGTCAAGCTTGTGCTAATTGGGCGTACCCCAGTTCCTGCAAGATCGGAATGGGAAACACTTCTTAACAACCCGGAGCTTGAATCCAAGATGGCAGCTCGTCTCCGTAATTTCCTGGCGATTGAACAGCAGGGTTCAGAAGTATCCTGTTATGCAGCCGACGTATCAGATTATGCAGCAATGCAGGATGTACTGGCCGATGTCAGGGAGAAGTATGGGGCTATCACGGGCGTGATCCACGGTGCAGGGGTGCCGGCGGTTGGATATTTGATACGCAAAACGCAGGAAACGTTTGATGAAGTCCTTTATCCAAAAGTGCAAGGGGCCTGGATACTGGACCAATTGACTCGGCAGGATGAGCTTGATTTCCTGGTCTTTTTCTCTTCCGGTCTGTCTCTGTCAAGTGAAGTTGGGCAAGGGGATTATTCAGCGGCTAATGCCTATCTGGATGCCTTGTCTTACTCACGCAGCAAAAGTGGTCTGAAGACCTTGTCTATCAATTGGTCTTCATGGAAAGAAGCGGGCATGTCTGTGGATTATGGTTTTAATGTAGACGCCATTACGAAAGCCCTTCCGACCGAACAGGCAACGGCCGGATTTTTTGCAGCATTGAACAAAGAGGTGCCGCGTGTGTTGATCGGGGAATTTACATACCATCCACGGTTTGCCAAAGCACTGTTGACCAAGTTTCCATTCCGATTCTCCGAAGAGATGACAAACAGGCTGAAAGAAGCCGAGAAGTTGGAAGAGTCGCGTCAGGTGGCTCCTGCTGCAGCTAAACGAAACAAATCGGTGAATGCACATGTTGAGCTCAAAGGGAAAGACGGCGAGGATTACAACAGCATCGAACGGCAGATTGCAGGCATGTATAACGAAGTACTCGGTTTTAAAGAGCTGGATATCCACGACAGCTTTTTTGATCTGGGCGGAGATTCGATTTTGTTAAATCGATTATTTTCTCTGCTCGAAGATGCTTATCCAGGCAAAATGAAGCTGATCCATCTGTTTTCGTACACCAGTGTACATGCGTTATCCCAATTTGTCATGACCAAGTTGGAAATAAAACCGGCTGCTGAGCCAGCCCAATCGGTGGATGATTTTGAACAACTGTTTAAAGACATTGAAGCCGGTAGTCTGAGCATTGACGATGCAGTCAAGAGCTTCGAGGATCGTTGAGGAAGGAGAACCCGATGAACCAAACAAGCCAGATGCTGAGAATCATTATTGAGAATGCAGCCGCGGGCAAAATTGATAAACAGGTTGCTGCCCAGCTGCTCAAAGGATTGAAATCGGAGGGGAAGCGGAGCGACTCGGAGGGAATTGCCATTGTAGGCATATCAGCCATGCTTCCGTCTGCGGACAATATTGGGGAGTTTTGGGACAACATCCGTGATCGTTGTGATTCCATTGCCAATTTTCCGGACTCTCGTCGTCAAAATATAGATGCCTATCTCCGATATACAGGATATGGAGAGGACATCCAATACAGTGATGGTTCCTATCTAAAGGATATCGACCAATTTGATTACAAATTATTTCGGATTCCGCCTCGGGACGCCGCGCTGATGGACCCTTTTCAGAGACTATTCCTGCGAACAGCCTGGAGTGCACTCGAAGATGCGGGATATGGCGGGAAAAGTCTGGCTGGCAGCCGGACAGGCGTATACCTAGGATTCGCCAGTAACATTAAGGACAGCTATCTGAGAATGATCCAGGACATTGATATTCAATTAACTTCCGATGCAGCTGTGGGCAATATTTCTGCCATGATGCCTGCACGAATCTCTTATCTTCTGGATCTAAAAGGGCCTTCGATGGTGGTGGACACCGCCTGTTCATCCTCATTGGTGGCCGTGCATCTCGCCTGCCAGTCCATTCGGAATGGTGACTGTGATATGGCACTTGCCGGTGGATTGCGTGTGAACCTGATGCCACTGGATACAGAGTATTACCGCGGGGGTCTTGAAGCATCGGATGGACGAACAAGAGCCTTTGACCATTCATCGGATGGGGCTGGAATCAGCGAAGGGGTTGCTACGGTATTACTGAAGCCGTTGAGTAAAGCGCTCAAGGACAAAGACCAGATCTATGCGGTCATCAAAGGAAGTGCTATTAATCAGGACGGAGCTTCCATCGGGATCACCGCTCCCAATCCGGAGGCCCAGGCTGATGTGATATCCAGAGCGTGGGATCAGGCGGGAATTCACCCCGAGACCCTGTCCTATATTGAAACACATGGGACGGGCACAAAGCTGGGAGATCCTTTGGAACTTGAAGGCTTGGAGCTTGCTTTTCAGAAGTATACGGATAAAAAGCAGTTTTGTCCGATTGGTACTGTGAAATCGAATATGGGTCATCCCTATGAAGCAGCAGGTCTGGTCAGTCTGATCAAGGCAGCACTGGTAATCAAAAATCGCGAAATCCCGCCGTCTCTTCATTTTGACAGACCCAATGGACAGATCGATTTCAAGACATCACCTGTGTATGTTAACACAAGACTCCGCAAATGGGAGGGGAAAGAGTCCCCGATGCGCTGTGCGGTCAGCAGTTTTGGCTTTAGCGGGACGAACTGTCATCTGGTGCTGGAAGAAGCACCGGTTGCCACGGTTGTTGACGCTTCTTATGCGAAGGCAGGTCTGGTCGTGTTGTCCGCCAAGTCTGAGTCAGCTCTGCGGGAGCTGGTCACAACATATAGCCGATTTGTACAGGACAAACCGCCCACATGCCATCTCCAGGACCTGTGTTATACCGCCAGTGTTGGCCGAGGACACTACAACTTCAGATTGGCTATAGTGGCAGAGAATCTCGCTGATCTGGGCTTGAAGCTGCAAGTGCTATCCTTGGCAGAAACGTGGAATGAACCTGAGTCGTGGTTCAGCTATGGGGAGCACAAGATTGTACCTGCCAGCAAATCACAGCTTGAACCTGGTGACATAACTGAAGCGTCACGAAAGAAGCTTGATCGAGAGGTACAGGAGCTTACACAAGGGGTTAACCTCTCCGAGTGGGATGATGAAGCAGGGGTGACCGAACTTGGTTCGTTATACGTACAAGGGGCCGATGTGGATTGGGTGGAATTGTACAAAGGTACGCATGTGCGACGTGTCAGCTTACCCGTGTACCCTTTTGAATCCCATCGCTGCTGGATTGATCTTCCTGATGAACTGGTTTCGAATCGTATTGACAGAGGCGCGACAGTGTCTTCACAACACACAGAAGAATTTCATTATACGATGCAGTGGAGAGCAGCTGAGCGGAAACGCACAGGCAGCGGGATCTCCGTTATGCCGGAAACAGTATTGTTGATTGAAGGCAAGTATGGTGCAGGTGACTCCGTAGCTCGTGTGTTAGAACGTACCGGGGTGAAGGTAATCCGGGCAGCACTGGGTTCTGCTTATGCAGACTTAATCGATAATCGATATACGCTTGGTGACCAGGAAGCGGATTACGACCGTCTCTTCGCAAGCCTTCAAGGCAAATCGGTGGATCACATTATACATGTTGGCTGTTCTCTGGATACCCCGCAGCCGGGGATTCAAAGTCTGTATGAATTGCAGCGCAGTCAGCGCCGAGGTACGTACAGTGTGTACTATTTGGTGCGTGCCCTGATGAGAAGTGACTTTGCCGAGATTGCTGGTATTACACTGATTGCATTAAATGCACACCATATTACGGGAGAAGAATCCGCTCAGCGGCCGGAACATGCGCCATTCCTGAGTCTAAGCAAGGTACTAAACCGTGAACATCCGTCCATCTCTTTCCGATCCTTTGACGTAGATGCAGATACCACTGCAGAGGATTGGATCGAGGAAGCATTGGGGACAGAAGAGCAGGGGGACTACCTGATAGCTTACCGTAATGGACAACGTTACGTTGAAGAATTTACGCGTGTGCAGGTTGCAGGAGATGCCCCATTAGTTGTACGCCCTCAGGGCGTGTACCTGATTACAGGTGGCGGCGGTGGTATTGGTTTGGAAACAGCGCGTTTCCTGGCTTCCAAGGCTCCCGTGCGTCTGGCTCTGATCAATCGCACCCCGATACCGGATCGTGTACATTGGGACAACCTGATGAATCAGCCCGATCAAGCCAAGCTTCGCCGTTTCATTACAGCCGTTATGGAGCTGGAGGCCGCAGGTTCGGAAGTCTCCTGGTACAGTGCGGATGTGGCTGACCGGGAAGCGATGGATCGGGTGATTCGGGATATGCGTACACGTTATGGTGCTATTCATGGAATCATTCATGGGGCGGGCGTCGGTGGAGATCAACTTCTGATGGATCGGAGTGAGGAACGGTTCAGTGAAGTGCTGGCATCCAAAATATATGGTACCTGGAATCTGGACGAACTGACCCACAGTGATGATCTGGATTTCTTTGTGATGTATTCATCTGTAGCGACGATGTTCAGTGGTGTAACACAAGCAGACTACGTGGCGGCAAATGCCTACCTGGATGCCTTCGCTGATGAGCGTACCCTAAGAGGAAAACGCACACTCACCGTGAATTGGACCACATGGAAAGAGACGGGCATGTCGGTGGATGCTGGTTTCACCGCAGATACCATTTTCAAAACGGTCCTTACGGCACAGGCCATACAGGGCTTGGAACAAGCCATGAACTCCTCCATTCGCAGGGTGCTGATCGGGCAACTGAACTTCAGTGGCGGTGGCGTGCGTTTGCTGGATAAAATGCAGGTTCGATTGTCCACAGAACTTAGTGGCAGAGTGGCTGAATATCTGCAAAGTGCTGCTTCCAAAACGAGGTCGACCAAGAAGGTTGGCAGTACTTCAAGCGGTGAAGTGAAATTATCAGGCAAGAGTGAGGGTGGATATACCGCTACTGAACGGCATGTTGCCAGCGTATGCAAAGAAGTTCTGGGATTTGACGAGATCGATATCTATGAGAACTTCTTCGAGCTTGGTGCTGATTCCATTCTGCTGCTGAAAATCCACGCAGGACTTTCCAAAAGATACCCTGGCGTCCTTGCCGTAACGGACTTGTTTGAATTTTCGACGATTCACAAGCTGGCGGAATATATTTTCAAGGAACATGGTGAATCGGAAGAAGAGACGGTTGCTGTACTGAGCGACATGGATGCTTCTGCAACCAGCGAAGAACAGACATCACCCGAAACTGAGAAGCAAGCAGAAATGTGTGCTCAAGATGAGCAGCATTCACGACAGACTGCTTCCGGACCATTGTCTGGGGATCTAGCCATTGTGGGGATGGCTCTGAATGTAGCTTCCACAACCGATGTATCCGAATTCTGGGAGCATATTCAAGGCAAGGTGGATCATATCCGTCCTCTCCCAGAACGACGACAACAAGATCTGGACTGGTACTTGCAAAATACAAGGTTGGACCTCCCGGAACTGGATTCCAAAGCGGGAGCTTTTATAGAAGACATTGACTTATTCGATTATTCATTCTTTAAATTATCACCGAAAGAAGCGAGTCTGACAGACCCGAATCAGCGTCTCTTCCTGGAGACCGTGTGGAGGGCCATTGAGGATGCGGGTTACGGCGGCGGGAAACTGGCCGGTTCGGATACCGGTGTCTATTTGGGGTATTCAACAAACACAGTTGATATGTACTCTCGTTTCATATATGAGACGGATTTGGGCGCTCTTCCGGATGCCGTGGTGGGTAACACACCATCGATCATTCCTGCTCGCATATCGTATTTGCTGAACTTGAAAGGGCCGAGCATGTTGGTGGATACGGCCTGTTCTTCGTCCCTTACAGCGGTGCACATTGCTTCGCGTGCCCTGCTAAGCGGAGAGTGCAGCATGGCCGCAGTAGGTGGAATCAAAATCTCAACCATGCCGATCACCAAAAAGAACGAAAACATGCTCCAGGGTCTGGAGTCTGGTGACGGAAAGACAAGAGCATTTGATGATGATTCTGATGGTGCCGGGCTTGGTGAAGGCATCGGAGTAGTCATGCTAAAAAGGCTGGAGGATGCGTTGAGGGATGGGGATCAGGTATACGCCGTACTCAAAGGCACTGCGATGAATCAGGATGGCAGTTCAGCCGGCATTACGGCTCCGAATCCAGCGGCTCAACAGGAAGTTATTACTAAAGCCTGGAGACAGGCAGGTATTCATCCCGAGACGATCACGTACATGGAAACGCATGGCACAGGAACCGCGCTGGGTGATCCAATTGAAATTAAAGGCATCCAAAATGCGTTCCGACAATTCACAGATCGACGTCAATTCTGTGCGGTCGGTTCCATTAAAACCAACCTGGGTCATACCTCTGAGGCAGCCGGTATGATCAGCCTGATCAAGGCGGCACTTGCCGTCAGGCATGGTGTGATTCCACCGAATCTTCATTTTAACCGTCCTAACCGAAATATTGATTTTCATGCTTCGCCTGTATATGTGAATACACGATTACGACCGTGGAAGGTGAAGGACGGACCTCGACGCTGTGGTGTCAGTGCATTTGGCATCAGCGGAACGAATTGTCATGTCATCCTGGAAGAACCACCAGTGATTACACCTGTATCTGCACCAGCACGTCCTCATTTGCTGGTATTGTCTGCTCGATCCGAAGAGGCACTTCAGCGGTTGGTTGCTGAATATGTTCGTCTGCTGGATCGGAACAACCAATATGAACTTCTAGATATGTGCAGTACTGCAAGCACAGGACGGGGACATTACCCGTTCCGGTTGTCACTTATGGTACGGGATACGGAAGGGTTGCTGAATACCTTGAGACAGCTGGAGAACAGATCATTCCAATCCATTGCACTGCCGGGAGTTGAGTTCGGTGAACACCGGACTGTTCCCAAGAGTAAGAAGGATCGGACAGCTGGTGAAATGACCGAATCGGAAAAAATGGGTCTTAGCCAATTAATGCGTTCGGCCATTCAGAGCTTTGTACAGAATGGAGGCGAGTCGGAGTATTTGTTAAAGCAGATTGCCCATCTGTATGTACAGGGAGCAGATGCGGACTGGGAAGAACTGTACGCAGGTGAACATGCTCGCAAAGTCAGCTTGCCTGCGTATCCGCTGGAACGGAAGCGCTGCTGGATCCATATTCCCGAACGTCCACAGCTGCGTGAGGTCTCTATAGAAGAGGCCGAGGCCCCACTGCATTATGCGGCTATGTGGAAAGAAATGAATCGAATATCGACTGGTCAGCATGGAGGCAATACAGAACCGGTTGTGATGTTGATGGATAGAAGTGGTATCGCCTCATCTGTTGCCGAGAAACTGGAAGCGGAGGGCCGGCTCGTAATCAAGGTTTACCGCGGAGATTCCTATACCAATCAAGCCAATGCTGAATTTACCATTCGATCATGTGAAGAAGATTATGAACGGTTCATTCGAGCGGTAGAGCCTTATAAAATCTCGCAGCTTTTTCATTTCTTCGCACTGGATCAACATGGAGATGAAGGTACCGTGGGGGAATTGGAAGAATCGCTTGATCGCGGCGTGTATAGCCTGTTTTATTTGTCCAAAGCGATGTCAAAGGTTCATTTCAAACGACCAGTCGATCTGGTACTGGTGACATCTTGTACACAAAGCGTTACGGGCAGTGAACTGTACATTCGTCCAGAACACGCACCTATGGTGGGGCTTGGCAAGACCATCTGTCATGAGATGAATCAATTCCGCTGTCGAAGCATTGATATCGATGTCGAGACACCGATGGAGCAATGGTTACAGGAAATTCGGGAGCCTGACATCTTATATCTTGCCGCTTACCGTAAGGGGCGTCGATATGTCCAGGAGCTGGGTGAGATTCCGATGTCCGTATTGCCCGAACGACCGATTCACATGCGCGAAGGTGGTGTGTATCTCATCACTGGAGGCACAGGCGGGATTGGACTGGAGACAGCGAGTGCATTATCTTTAGCGCCGGAGAAAATCAAACTTGTGCTGATGAATCGTTCACCGTTTCCAGAACGGGCAACATGGGAAGAGGTGCTGTCCTCAGGTGAGGAAACCAAGTTAACCGCTCAAATCCAGCGGATCAAAGAGATGGAAGCTCGGGGCACAGAAGTACATCTGTACAGTGTAGATATTGCTGACCCCCTTCAGCTCGCATCGGTGCTAAGCAAGATCAGACAACAGCACGGTCCGGTGTCTGGTATTATTCACGGCGCTGGTGTTGCCGGAGAAGGTTTCCTGATGAACAAAGACCGTGAAGCCTTTGAACGTGTCATGCGCCCTAAAGTGTTGGGGACATGGAGCTTGGATCAATTGACACGTGCAGATCAACCGGACTTCTTTGTCATGTTCTCCACAGCTACAACATTTTTTAGTGAACCTGGACAAGGGGACTATACTGCCGCCAATGCTTATATGGATTCGTTTGCGGCTCATCGCAGGCAAGCGGGTCTGTCCACCCTTGCCGTGAATTGGACGGCGTGGAAGGAAACCGGCATGGCCCGGGATTTTCATGCCAATTCAGATGGTGGATTCAAGGCAATCACGACAGCGAGAGGTATCCAGGGGCTGCTAGAAGCCATGGGTAAGGATGTAACCCAGGTTCTGATCGGGGAGCTCAATCGGGAGGGAATCTACCAACATGTCTCTGATGACATGCCGCTCATGCTGTTCTCTTCTGACATTAGCGAGGCTATTGAAACCGGACGCAAGGGTGATGCCAGTTGTTCACAGGAAGAAGCGGGCGATATGAAGTTGTTGGGCAGGACAGACGAAGTTTATTCCGTCATTGAGAGCGCCTTAGGTCGATTATGGAGTAAGGCGCTTGGGGTCAATGAACTCAGTATTTACGATGATTTCTATGAGATGGGTGGAGATTCCATTCTGGGCCTCAAGATCGCCAATGGTCTCACTAAAGAGTTGTCGATCCTTGTGAATACAGCAGAAATCCTGATGTATCCAACGATTGCGGAATCGGCTGCTTATCTGGAAGAGTCCTATGGTCTATCCATAAGCGGAGATTCCGAGGGAGCACTACCTGTGTTGACACGTGTGGAGCCCCAACCTTATTACCCGGTTTCTTCTGCTCAGAAGAGATTCGTCGTTCTAGACCGGCTGGAGGGCCAAAATACTAATGCAAACATACCAAGAGCCTCCATCATGGAGGGAGATTTTGAGCATGGGGCATTTGAACAGATCATTCGCAAGCTGATTCAACGTCATGAATCGTTCCGGACTTCATTTGAATTTCTGGATGGAATTCCTTATCAGAAGGTTTGGGATCAGGTCGATTTCAATGTGGGTTACTCAGAGTCCACTCGGGAACAACTTACCGAGAAGCTCCTTGGTTTCGTGAAACCTTTTGAACTCGATCAGGCGCCGTTATTCCGTTTCGAAGTGGTTAAGCTGGCTGATCGTGTACACGCCGTATTTTTTGACATGCACCACATTATTACGGATGGCATGTCGATGGACATCATTATGCAGGAGATCATTGATCTGTATGAAGGGCGTGAGCTGAAACCACTCACCATCCAGTACAAAGATTATGCGGTGTGGCATAATGCCTTGCTCTCTTCCGGTGCTCTGCTCAAACAGGAAGAGTATTGGCTGAACCTGTACAAGGATTCCATCCCGCACCTCAAATTGCCTACCGATTATCCTCGTCCTTTGGCCAATGAATTCGAAGGAGATCAGGTCGTGTTTATTGGTAATGAAACCTTGACTATGGATCTGGAACGCATGGCTGCCAAGACAGGAACGACCTTGTTTATGTTGCTGCTTGCAGCGTACAACGTGTTGCTGGCCAAATATGCAGATCAGGATGATATCGTTGTGGGCTCTCCCATTGCGGGCAGATCACACGCCGATCTGGAGGATGTTGTGGGTGTTTTTATTAACATCATCACGATCCGTACCAAGCCACAATCGGAAAAAACGTTCCTGGAGCTGCTGACCGAGGTAAGAGAAGCTGCACTGAAGTCTTATGAGAATCAACAATTTCAGTTCGAAGATCTGGTGCGGAAGCTTAACCTGAACAGAGACAGACACCGTAATCCTTTATTTGATGCGATGTTTGCTCTTCAGAATGTAGGTACAGTGGACGTTACAGTGGGCAAATTCAACACGACGCCATATGAGTTTGGAGCAGCGGAGAGCCGTTATGACGTGTACCTCGAGATTATTGAGAAACATGACAAGCTGCGATTTAATCTGGAGTATCGGACCAAACTCTTCAAGCGGGAAACGGCAGAGAAGATGCTTCACGATTATGTAGCGCTGCTGCAACAGTTATTGCTTCATCCGGGGCAGAAGCTGGGCGAAATTGAACTGGAAAGCAGCAAGCATATGCTGGTTTCTTACGATCCAGCCGCAGAAGATCTTGATTTTAATTTCTGATCAGGGAGAGGGAGTGCTACTCCCCCACAAACAGGAGGAACAGGGACAATGAAGAAGATCGGGGTAATTGGAGCAGGGGTGATGGGCCGCGGTGTGGCCCAGAGTTTTGCACAGACAGGTCATGAGGTTATCTTGGTGGACATCAAGGATGAAGTGCTGGAGATTGCCGGAGAAGAGATCTATAACAATATTCGAATGCTGAAGCTATTCAAGAAAGTGGAGGGACTGGAAGACCCGGAGATCATCATGGAGCGCATTCATATGACGACGGAACTGGAGATGCTTCGTGAAGCGGATATCATCGTTGAAAATGTAAACGAACAGTGGGACATCAAAAGGCAAGTGTACGGCCGGATCGATCCGATCTGTCAGGAGGCATGCATATTTCTAGTGAACACTTCGTGTATATCCATTACCAAAATTGCGGCATTAACCAGCCGGCCTGATCGGGTCATCGGTACTCATTTTATGAATCCAGTTCCCTTGAAATCAGCTGTTGAAGTGATCAAGGGGATGCATACCTCGGAACGTACCATTGAAGAAGTAACTGAACTATTGTCATCAATCGGTAAAGAGACGATTCTGGTGAACGACTATCCCGGATTTGTCTCCAACCGGATTTCCCATCTGTTTATGAATGAAGCTGCGTTTGTTCTTCAGGATCAGGTGGCTACAGCACGTGAAGTAGATGATATTTTTGTCAAATGTTACGGGCACACGATGGGGCCTTTGGAGACTGCGGATTTAATCGGCTTGGATACCGTTGTGGATTCGCTTGATGTGCTGTATGAGAGCTACCAGGACCCAAAATTCCGTTGTTGTCCTTTACTGAGAAAGATGGTGCACGCCGGACAGACGGGAAGAAAATCAGGGGAAGGGTTCTATAGTTACTAATCAATGGCATGAATAGTTCATGGCATAAACAAGCTGTTTGCTTATTCAAAACCATTTTAATGAGAGAAAGGGAGTTATACACATGGAAGAAGTTAAAGGTAGAGTTCGCAAGTTTTTGGGTCGTTTTTTCAAAAAGCATGAGCTTCAGGACGATGAGGACATCTTTGCCCTTGGTTTTGTGAATTCGTTGTTTGCGATGCAGCTCGTTATGTTTCTGGAGAAGGAATTCTCCATTCGGGTCGATAATAAAGATCTGGATTTGCAGAACTTCAAGTCCATTAATGCCATCGTTGAGCTGATTGAGAGCAAGACGGTCAGTTCCTAAGAAGTCACCGATTCTCATCCCAATATAGTGTGAAGAATGTGCATTCATCCAGTCCATTATAGGAGGTTAACGTATTGAAAATGGAATTGAGCGAACAGCAGCTCCAATGCAAGCAGGATGCTGCATCATTTACCGATCAATATATCGTTCCGTACGCAGGCTTGCACGATAGGGAAGAACGGCTTCATCCAGAGGTGATCGATTCGCTGAAATCCTCAGGTTATCTGGGTTCCATGATTCCTCGTGAGTATGGGGGTATGGGGCTTGATCCAATATCGGTTGGAGTGCTGAATGAGGAGATCGGAAGAGGATGTTCATCCGTGCGAAGTCTGCTTACGGTTCACGGTATGGTTGCCATAGCCATTCAGAAGTTTGGTTCTGAAGAGATGCGGTCCTATTGGTTGCCACGTCTGGCCTCGGGTGAAATCATTGGAGCCTTTGGTCTGAGCGAACCGGGAGTTGGTAGTGATGCCAAAAGCATCGAGACCGTAGCTGAGTCCAATGGCGAAGGATATCTGCTGAACGGGAAGAAAAAGTGGATCACAATGGGTCAGCTTGCTGACCTATTTCTCGTCTTTGCCCAGGTGAAGGGTAAACCAACCGCGTTCCTTGTGGAACGGAACAACCCGGGATTGAAGATAGAGCCGATTAACGGGATGTTGGGGGTTAGAGGTTCGATGCTGGCGGAACTGCATCTGGAGCAGGTTTACGTTGAATCCGATCGTATGGTGGGGAGCCCAGGTACAGGTATCTCTATGGTGGCCTTGCATTGTTTGGATTATGGTCGCTACACCGTGGCTTGGGGTTGTGTTGGACTGGGACAAGCTTGTCTAGAGGCTTCGCTGAGTTATGCGGGTAGCCGCCGTCAGTTCGGAGCCCTCCTGCAGGAAAATCAGTTAATTCAGAAAATGCTTACTGAGATTATTGTGGATGTGAGAGCGGCACGGCTTTTATGTTATCAATCTGGCTATCTGAAAGAAGTGATGGATCCGGATTCCATTATGGAAACCTGGACGGCTAAGTACTACGCGGCAGACATGGTTAACAAGGTAGCACACCGTGCGGTACAGATTCATGGAGCCAAGGGTTGCAGTGCGGAGTATCCGGTGGAGCGCTTCTACCGGGATGCCCGTGTGAATGAGATTATTGAGGGTACCACACAAATGCATGAGATGGTTATTGCTTCATACGCTGCGAGTACTCATGAATCCGTACAAGAGGAGGCTGTCCTGTCATGAAAAAAATTAAATGTGTGATCTGGGATCTGGACCATACCATCTGGAACGGAATTTTGCTGGAGGATGAAGAGGTCACGCTGAAAGAAAATATTGTGGAGGTCATCCGTACGCTGGATGAACGGGGAATTCTGCAATCGGTTGCCAGCCGTAACGATCATGAACTGGCGATGGCCAAATTGGAGCAATTCGGTCTGCGTGAATATTTCATCTATCCGCAAATCAATTGGAATGCCAAATCCCGATCGGTAAAAACCATTGTGGAGTCCATCAATATTGGAATGGACACGATAGCCTTTGTCGATGATCAGCCTTTCGAACGTGAGGAAGTATTATTCACTCATCCCGACGTACTCTGTATTGATGCGATGGCCTATCTTGACTTGACGGAAATGGAAGAGATGAAGCCACGTTTCATTACTGAGGATTCTGCCTTACGCAGAAAGATGTACATGAATGATATTGCTCGTAATGAGAAGGAGGAGGAATTCGAAGGTACTCAGGATGAATTTCTGGCCTCTCTTGGCATGATCTTCACGATCTCTGAAGTGAAGGAAGGGGATCTGCAACGTGCGGAAGAGCTGACGGTTAGAACACATCAACTGAATGCCACAGGCTATACCTATTCTTATGAGGAGCTCGATCAATTCCGGTACTCTCCACGTCACAAACTGCTTATAGCCGGACTGGAAGACAAGTACGGTACGTACGGAAAAATAGGCCTCGCTCTACTCGAATTAAATGACGAAGTGTGGACACTGAAACTGCTACTGGTGTCCTGCCGCGTCATGTCTAGAGGAGCAGGCACATTGCTGCTGCATCATGTAATGCGTATGGCCAAGGAAGCAAATGTCCGTTTGCAGGCCGAATTTGTATCAACAGATCGCAATCGTACGATGATGATCACTTACAAATTTGCCGGATTCCGTGAGATTGAGCAGAACGGAGATTTTTATTTGTTTGAGAGCGATCTAAGCATGATTCAGGATCAGCCTGCGTATGTGTCCATGGAAGTTATCGCGTAAAACCCAATCTAAGAGGCGAGGTGTATAATCAATGGAAAAAATAGCATTTCTGTTTCCAGGGCAAGGTTCTCAATATGTAGGGATGATGAAAAACTTCTATGATCAGTACGAGATTGCGCGACAAACGTATGAAGAAGCCAACCATATACTGGGCTTTGATTTGGCCAAAATGAGTTTTGAAGGCAGCCTGTTTGATCTGAACAAACCTTCCAATATGCAGCCAGCGCTGTTGACAGCGAGTGTGGTTGCCTATCGTGTCTACATGGAGGAGATCGGGATCAACCCGCAATTCTGCGCAGGCCACAGCCTGGGTGAATACGCAGCGCTAACGTGCTCCGGTGCCATGACATTTGGAGATGCTGTGCGGATCACCAAGCGACGCGGGGAATTGACGGAGCTTATCGCAGATGAAGCAGATGGAGCTATGACCATCATTGATGGTGCGGATGAGGAGATGATCCGCAGAGCTTGTGAGCAAGTGTCAACCGATACGGCATGGTCTGCGATTTCCTGTTACAATGCTTCGAGTCAGTACGCCATTTCCGGTCATCAGGATTCGATTGAACAAGTGGAATCCATCTTGCTGGATCAAGATGCCCAGACAACCCCATTGATGATGAGTGCGCCGTTTCATAGTCGCTTGATGGAGCCTGCCGGCGAACAGCTTGGGGTGGGACTGGCCGGTTATCGTTTCCATCCATTCAAGTGGCCTGTCGTATCCAATGTAACCGCCACTCCGTACACCGAAGCTGGGCGAATTACGGGACTGCTCCAAAGGCAGTTGTCCCAGCCGGTAAAGTGGGCACAGACGATGCAATATCTTAAGAAGCATGGAGTTACGCTAACGATTGAACTCGGACCCAAAAATGTCCTGAGTGGACTGGTAGAATTGGATAAGCTCGGTATGAAATCTTTTGCCTACGGACAGAAGGAGGATCGCAAAGCACTGAAAGAGTTGCTGGATCAGGCCGTAGTATCCAGACCCAGACCAACGGTAGTAACCAAATGTATGGCCGCGGCTGTAGCTACACCTAATCGAAATTGGGATCAGGAGCAATACCAGAAAGGAGTCGTTGAGCCCTATAAACAAATTCAACAGCTTCAAGAGGAGCTTGAAGCGGCGGATCAGGCACCCACTACGGAGCAGATGAAATTGTCCCTGGAATGGCTGGGGACCATTTTCGAAACCAAACAAGTAGAGCAGGAAGAGCGAGATGACTGGTTCCACCAGATCCTGGACGAGACGGGACAGTATTATCTGTGGAGTGACCACAAAGTTCCTACGGCATAACCAAGCACGTGTACAACAACAACCGGCATGCAGGTGAGATCACACTTGTTGTGCCGGTTTACTATGTATTCGGGGTGAGATCATGGATATCCATCTGCTTAATGTTATGATGTCGAGTGATAAATTTAAGGAAGAACGAGCGTATTGGCAGAAACAACTAGATGGCGATATTCATATAGGAACTCTGTTTGATAGAATTCAGCAACCTTCAATCCAGACAAGGGAACCTAACGTACAGGTTCTTTACTTATCCTTTCCAGATGAACTGTCCGCAAGATTGATCCGCATGAGTGGGGGATCAAATTTGGCGTTGTATATATTGCTTTTATCGGGATTTCAACACCTGTTGTATCGTTACTATGGACAGCCGGATATGTTGCTAGGTATGCCCTTGACTCCCGAGCAAGTCGAAGACTTTCGGAGTGCCCACTTGCTCGCAATTCGTGGAAAAGTAGATGAGACAGCATCGTTCAGACAACTGGTATTGCATACCAAGGCTGAAGTCATGTCAGCCCGAACGTACTGGCATTTTCCTTACGATAAGATGGCAGAGAAGCTGGGGCGGCTTCCCGAAGAGTGCGCGTTGAAGACGGTTTTGTATATGAAGGGAATTAATGAGGAGCCTATTCTGGATGAAAGAACCCAGTGTTCACTCGGGTTTGACCGGGTAGATCAACGACTTTACATGACCCTCCGTTATGGTGCAATCCCCCTTGAACCCAGTCAACCTGATCGTTTGTGTTCTCACTACATACGATTGCTGGAACAGACAACAGCCCTACCAGACCAACCTCTATCCATGAGTCAGATCCTTTCTTTGGAAGAGGAGAACGAAATCATGGAACGGTGGAACAGGAGTCCACGTTTATCCTTGCCGAAGACACATTCTGTCTGTGCTCAATTTCTTGAACAAGTGAAGAAAGCACCCGAACAGACTGCGGTTATAGAGGGGGAACGCCAGATTTCGTATCATTCTCTGGAGGAGCAATCCAATCAGCTTGCCCGTCTCCTGATTGCTTCCGGGGTAACTGCGGAAAGTTCAGTACCCGTTATGATGGCAGGTTCCATAGAGTTAATCATTACGATCCTGGCGGTGTTCAAAGCGGGAGGAACCTATATCCCTCTTCATCCTGAATATCCCCTTGAGCGTGTCCGCCATATTTTAATGGCATCGAATGCCCGTATTTTACTTACGGGATTGTTGGAAAGGTATGTACATCAGGCTCTGGAGGAGATGACATTGGCCATGTCTTCGGGCTTAGGCATAGCAATGATGAAGTTGGATGACGCCCCATGGAGAGCAGAAGATGGAAGTGGTTTAAGGATCGTACCCAATATGAATGGACTGGCCTACATTCTGTATACATCCGGATCCACGGGTGAGCCCAAAGGGGTCGGAGTAGAGCAACGAAATCTGAGTGGATACGTGAACGCTTTTCAGGCCGAGTTTCAACTCAATGCAACAGACAGAGTGCTTCAACAAGCGGCAAGTACCTTTGATACTTATATGGAAGAAGTGTTCCCAGCATTAACTGCCGGGGCAACACTAGTTGTGGTTCAACGGGAACAACTGCTGGATATCCACGGACTGGTGCAGTTGCTGGACAGACACAAGGTCACCCTAGTCAGCACTACACCTCATATCCTGAGGGAACTTAACCGGATGCCCAATCTTGCGAGTGTTCGCACCATTATCAGTGGTGGGGATATATTGAAGATGGCGGATATTGGACATCTGCTCACCTATACGAATGTATACAATACGTACGGCCCCACCGAGACGACGGTATGTGCACTCTACGAGAAGCTGTCATCAGAGACTGTTGATCCGATTCCAGTGGGGCGCCCTATTCAAGGTTACTTTGTACACATTGGAGATCGTCATGGACGAATGTTGCCCGTAGGCGTACCCGGAGAAATATGTATTTCAGGCAACGGGGTGTCTCGAGGATATATAGGATTGCAGGAATTGACGGACCAAAAGTTTATCGAGTCACCTTTCGTTGAAGGAGAGCGGATGTTTCGCACAGGGGATATAGGCATGTGGACAGCGGAAGGCCGCGTGTTGTTTCTGGGAAGAATGGACAAGCAGGTTAAGGTCAGGGGCCATCGGATTGAATTGGCAGAAGTAGAGCGACATCTGAACCGTTACGGTCCAATTGGTGAATGTGTTGTACTGACAACCGGAGTAGAAGGTGAGAAGGTGCTCACCGCTTATATCGTGGCCGATACGGAGCTGTATGTCATGGATATTCGCCAATATCTGATATCTTTGTTGCCCGAGTATATGCTGCCTTCAAAATATATTCAAATATCACATATGCCTCGGACGATTCACGGGAAGATCGACACACAAGAGTTATTGAACCAGAAGCAGTCTTTACATTTTGGAATGAATTATGCACCACCTGAAACTGAGCTGCAACATCAATTGGTAAATGTCTGGTGTACATTACTGGAAATGGACCAGATTGGTATTGACGACGACTTCTTTCAGCTTGGCGGGCATTCCCTGCTTGTAATCCGAATGGAGGTTGAACTGGAGAATCTCGGTATTCGGGTCCTGCCTTCCATTTTGTACGACAATCCTACGATAAGGATGCTTGCAACGGTTCTGGAAGAGAATCCAGAGCTTGGAGATTCATATGCAAGTGAAAATCACGGGCAGGTATCTGGCATTGTAAAGGTAAACAAGACGTCATCCTCAATGGATATGGAGCATTCCAGGTTAGCGCGCTCTGATGGATATCATCCATTTAACGATGTCTTTTTTAAATTATGTTTCTATAACTCTTTATTTCCCATTGTATTGCAACAGAAAAAAAGCATATTACCGTTTTTCATCCATCATGTGGACGAGTATCTATGGTCTGAGAAGAAACAGTTTCTTGTGAATGGTTTCGTCTCTTGCCGCAAGGATACAGACATTCTGGACGATCTGGGCGTTGGCTATGAAATGGTGAAAATCAGCGAAGACATTATACAGGATGTCAGTCGAGCGGTTCTGGATGCCAGACCGGTTATTGTATGGGTTGACGTCTATTACACATCCATACGCAATGATACGTATCTCAAAAAGCATATTCCACATACCTGGCTTGTATACGGTGCTGATCCGATTAACCAGACATTTACCGTGATGGAGCATAAGCATCATGACAACTTGTCTTATGAAGAACGAACGGTTAGTTATCAGGATCTGTCGGATAGCTATCATGGCTATATCGAGCATTTTAATATGGAAAACCACACCTTCTATACGTTCTGCAATAAGCATTATCCGGTGATACATCAAAGAGATGCCAGTGCGAAACAGTTGGAGGATTACTGGAAGATCTATGTGGATCATATTGAAGAGCAAAAGGAACGGGTGGAGAAGAGTCTGGCAAGACTGAGGGAGAGTGTGCCGCAGTTTGAGGCCGTTGTTCAGGATCAACATGTGGTGTCTTCCATAGCGGAGGATTGGGTCATTTCGCTTCATAAATTGATCAGTGCCAAAAAGGCCGAGGTGTATCGTTGTGCCAATCTAACCGGCGCGGATTCCAGACTGACACATATTCGTGAGCGTATTGTCATGGGGTGGAGTGACATTCGAGCAGTTCTGGCCAAGTATGTGCTTACTTCTTCATATAAGCCAACATCGTTTCATAAACTCCCTGAGATATACAGAAATATAAGTGTGCTTGAACGGGAGTATTACGATGAGTTGGTTAAATCTCACATGATGGGGAGGATCTGAATGAGTGAAATCATGACATTGGAGACTCAAATAATACAGGTCATCGACAAGGTTATGGAGTATGGAACGGATATTCAGATGCATCAAGCCTGGGGGGAACTTGGTACGAATTCACTCGATTACATTAAAATTGTGGTGGAGATGGAGAAAGCATTCAACATTGAAATAGACGATGACCGATTGGCATATGTGCAAACGGATACGATTGGCGATTTCAGGGATTACCTGGTCAGCCTCATTGAAGGAGATTCGGAACATGAGCCGGACTAAACGAATAGGACAGATCTGGTTCAGGCTTTCTATTCAATTACCCGTGGCTGCACTTGTCATTATTGGTTTAACTGTGACCGCATTAGTGACGTTAGCCATGCAATTCCATACGACCTCCTACCTGCGCAGTGAAACGGCAACTGCAGTGTCTGAATCTCAGCAAGGGGAGGATGTCAAAGTACACATTATAGCTGAATTTACAGAACAGCCTATTAAGGGGTTTCAGAAGGGCGACGCCTTGATCTGGTATACAGAGGAACAAGGTAAACGTTACGCTGCCCAGATCCTTGAGGTTAACCAAGATCCCGCATCAGCGACCACTCGCATTACAGCTGAAGGTGTATGGAATGAGGAGCTGGCGGAGCGGATGGAGTTATCCCATACAACAGAGTTCCCGATTGTTACCGAGGTACAATCCCAGAGCCAGACCGTACTTGAGAGCTGGATATCCTAGAGGAGGATGGCATGGAGAATATTTCACTGAGCAAACGAATCCGTACATTCGCCAAACCCTACCGAATCAGCTTGGTTACCATGTTGTTCTGCGAGCTAATCATGGTGGTGGTGGATCTGATTGGACCGCTTATTTTTGCCATCTTGATCGACGAAGTATTCTATCACCGTAATCTTCATTTCTTCGGCTATGTTATTTTGACTTATATTGCTTTGTATGTAGGTGTAAGGGCTCTAAGTTGGATCATTAAATCCATCTGGATTTATCTGAATGTTAAATTTCTGTTTGATATTCGAAAAAGTTTATTTGATCGCATTCTTCATTTTAAAGCATCTTATTTTCAAAAAGCCCAGACCGGTGATCTGGTCACACGTCTAACAAGAGATACGGATTCTGTCATGCAGTTAATAGAGTTGATTATTTTTCAGATGGCTGCTCCGTTCACGAAATTGCTGGTTTCATTTGTTTTTTTATTTTATCTCAATCCGTATATAGCCTTGGCCATGATGGTGCTGGTTCCGGTTTCGGTCTGGGTATCCCAGTATTTTAATCGTAAGATGACCAAGCAGCAGACCATTTTGCGTGGGAAATATGGTCAATTTGTCAGCTGGATGCTGGAGATGCTGCAAGGCATGAGGGATATTCGTTTGTTGGGTAGTGGCAGACGGGTCACCACACTGTTCACGGGACAGAGCGCAGACGTTATTCGTCTGGATAATCAGACAGAAGTCATGAAATGGATGTCGACCCGCTCTAATGCATTTATTTTTTTGTTGTCGGATCTATGTATCTACGCGATTGCTGGTGTGCTTATTGTTCAAGGCCAGCTTACGGCAGGAGCCTTTGTTGCCATTATGTCGTATCTGACCAAGAATAATCAATCGATGATGATGATATACGAGGCAGTTGTGAATCTGCCCAAGCTGACGGTCCAGTCCCGCAAAGTCTTTGATCTACTGGATGAAGAGACGGAAAGAAGCGGTGGTCAATCGGAAGTTGATATGGAGGATGGGGAAACGTCACTCGAGCAAGTGAGGTTTCGGTATGAGGAGCAGGGTCCCTATGTGCTTGACGGTCTCACCTTGGAAATTGGTGCTCATGAATCTGTTGCGCTTGTAGGAAAGAGCGGGTCTGGCAAAACAACGATTGTGAACATGCTGCTCGGTTTCTATGCCCCGGAGGAGGGACAGATTCGAATTGGCGGAAGGCATATCGATGAATATTCTCTCTCTCGACTGCGCAAGAGAGTAGGCATTGTGCAGCAGGAAGCCATTCTGTTCCATGAAACCATCCGTTACAATCTGATGCTTGGTAGCGCCCATGCGAACGATGATCAATTGCTGGAGGCATGTGATCAGGCCTATATTGGGGACTTTATTCGTTCTCTTCCTCAGGGTCTGGACACCGTCATTGGGGCAGGGGGAATGGAGTTCTCCGGTGGACAAAAGCAACGTCTGTCTATTGCCCGCATTTTTCTGAAGCAACCCAAATTGATTATATTCGACGAAGCCACTTCCGCTTTGGACTATGAAGCTGAACAAGCAGTCCAGCATTCCTGGCAGCAATTAAGCAAGGATCGGGCTTCGATTGTCATCGCCCATCGCTTATCCTCCATCCTGAATGCTGATCGGGTTGCCGTTGTACATCAGGGACGCATTGTGGCTACAGGCACACATGGATATCTGCTGGAGAATAGTGAGCACTACCGTGAGTTATTTGCAGAAGACTTCATCCGGAAGGAGGGACTGATGTCGTGACGAAGACACCCTCGACTTCCCGGTATGCACTCTTTAAACAGATTAAGCCGTTTATCAAAAATGCGAACCGTCAAATCTTCATTCTAGGTACGCTGAAATTGGCCTTGACTGCTATTGCGCTCATGATCCCTTATCTGTACAAGCTGCTCATTGATCATGTCATGGTTGGACGGGAGCTTAACATGTTGCCCTATATCCTTGCCGGATACCTGGGCTTATTTGCGTTGGAGACAACCGCTCTGGGTTTACAAACGCTGTTCAGTAACCGGTTATTAGGTCGGACCAAGCTCGACTTACAGCTGAATATGTGGAAAAGATTAGTGCGAATGAAACCGACTCTATATGAGCGCTATAGTGCAGGAGATCTGAAGAATAGACTGGACGGAGACGTCACACTGGTCAAAGACTTTATCTTTTTGCATCTGATTGATTATACGTTCAAATGGATCAGCGTAGGGGCGTATGTGGTTATTCTGTTATCGCTGAATTGGAAGATGGCTTTGCTGGGTTTTGTTATGCTTCCCATTTCCTTTGTCATCAGTTCCCGATTGGGAAAAAGGGCCAAAGTACTGGTCTCCGAATTCCGTCAGACTACCGGAGAATATGAGACATGGATATCGAACAGCTTCAGACACTGGAAGGAAATCAAGGCACTGAATATGCAACGCAAGGAATCCATCAAGTTTGTTGGATATTGGAAACGTTTTGGCAAAATCAAATTCCGACATCTGGCATATACGTATGCCAATGAGCTGTACTACACCTTTCAGGATGACTTTATTAATAAGATGAATCTTTATTTTATCGGCGGGCTGCTCATTTTTCAGGGAGAATTAACAATCGGGGGACTGCTTGTTTTTCTGACATATTATCAACAGATGATTAACAACATTAATGAAATTAATGCCTCCAATGTTCAACTTCATGATGTGACACCTTCCATTGAACGGATCGTTGAATTGCTGGAACTTCCCGTTGTGTCACAGAGAAAGCTCGGACTACAGCCAGAGTTCCAAGGGCATCTCGAATTCAAGAATGTCTCCTTTCGTTATCAGGAGAATCAAAGTGATGTCTTGCATGAGATTAATCTGAACATCCAGCCTGGTGATTACACAGCGATCGTAGGCAGAAGTGGTTCGGGTAAGAGCACGTTAATCAAACTTATTCTAGGGCAGAATGAGACACAGCAAGGGGCTATTCTCGTTGACGGACAGCCCATTGGTGACTTGGGATCAGAATACCTTTATCAACATATTGGGGTGGTTATGCAGGAGAATGCCTTGTTCAGTATGTCCATCCTGGATAATCTCAGACTCGTACAGCCACGGGCTACAGAAGAAGAGATACGAGAGGTTTGCCGCATGGCTTTGCTGGATGATTTCATTGAAGAATTGCCTGACAAGTATAATACGGTTCTGGGTGAGTCAAGTATTAAGTTGTCCGGAGGCCAGAAGCAACGGTTGGCGCTTGCCAGGGTGCTGTTAACAAGACCCCGACTGCTTATTCTGGATGAAGCCACATCTGCACTGGATAATGACTCGGAACGCAAAATAAATGAGGTGATCCGCAGGATCGCACAGGATATAACGGTGCTTGTGATCGCGCATCGTTATTCAGCTATTCAGGATGCCAAGCAAGTGATTGTGCTCGATCAGGGAGAGATTGTTGCTACGGGCACTCATCTTGAACTGGCTGGGCGGCATGAGGTGTATGACACGTTGTTCAGGGATCAGAGGCAAGGAATCGGGACAACGGCCACCTAAAGTGAAAAGAATGATTTATAGGAGGTTAATGACATGACCATCTATTGTCCACTACCTTTGGAAGAGCACTATAACAACAATGGGTTTAGCTATCTTGCTACAAACCAGATTGGGAATTTCACGACCTTTGGTTCCTCATACCCGGGTGATGAACTCCCTGATCAGGAGAACGTCCAATGGCAGGATATTCCGTTTCATTTTCCTCTACCCAGACAGGCATTTAATAATATAGAACTGGATAGCCAGCGGATTCCAGTACCATTGGATCTATATTCGACATTATATATTCTGGGTGCGGCAGATAATGGTTCATACCATGAATTCATTAGTTTTGAACGAGCTGGAGAGCGAATGGGGAGAGCATCATTGGATCTGACCAACTGGACCGCGACGACTCCACATTATAATGAAGAGATTATGTTTCAGTGTAGTGGGACGTGTACACAAAAGGGGACCTTGCTGACATCCAAACAGCCTATTATTTGGTTTCAGCAGATTACGCTGGAAGAACCCATTTCATTTGATAAGATTCTAATGCCAGACAATCCATGCATGCATATTTTTGCACTAACCCTAGGGAAGGAGTGGAATATATGAATATTCAGCCAAGAGAAGCACATACAGAAGGTGAAGATTGTTTTACCCTATGTGTAAGTAGCATTCTCAACTATAAAGAAATCACGAATTTCCTGGCGGTATGGAAGCAATGCGGAATGATGTACCATGAAGACCCGGAGAGAGGCACCCCGAAACTTGTCCCTACGTATATGACTGTTGAAAATGAGTTTCAACGCATTCATCATATTGATCTGAACATCGTCAGAAAAAATGAACAGACCGAGGTAATAAAGGAAATCATGACGTTACTTCAGCAAAAAGAAGCAGTTATTGTATGGGTTGATGTATTTTACATGCAGTATAATTCACTCTATCAATTACTTCATTCGTCGCATTGCATTGTCTTGTCCGACTATGCAGACGGGCAGTTTGAGTTTATCGATGATTTTTATCATTTGAAAGGCAATATGGATGAACAGACGTTATTTGAAGCGCTTGATCTAGGTCAGACGCCTTTAATTCGTGAGGGCACGCGTTATCGTTATGCTACATTGGATGTTGGAAATGCTGTCCAACAGGTAAAAGAGAGAGAGTTCTATAACATGCTTCATCAAAATCATGAAATCATGGATGGGAAATCGGAGCAGCTGATCAAGCAGGTTGAGTGGTACGAACTGGTTAATCCGCAAGTAGGCCTGCCTGCCATTGAAAGGTATATAGACTCTACACGTCAGCATATGAAAGATTCATCCGCATTGACCGAGGAATACCTGGACAATATGTATGGCGACTTGGCGAGCATAAGTAATAACAGATATTTGTATGGCCATTTCCTAAGAGAAGGAATACCGTTTAATCCTGATATTGATCAACTGGTGGAAACGTACGAATATGCTGCGCAACGATGGAATCTTGCTGCTAATATGACATTGAAGAGTCAGTACCTGGATATGGATAGTCGTCATAAGATGTTAAATCGGGTTCTGGGTAAAATCGGAGAAATTATAGGTGTAGAACAAGAGGCTCATGACATGGTCAAACATTTTGTTGCGAGTTAGGATGTCAGTCAGTATATTTTACGCAAAAAGACCCGTGAAGCGAATATCGCTTTACGGGTCTTTTTTATGACTTGTATCATATTAGGCAGCTGCCTTTATCCGTGACTGCATTCTAAGATACACCTGAGAGAAAATAACGGATGCCAGTGCTACTACGGTCATACCCCAGAAAATATTGGTGTACGCCGAGGAGAGTGGCAAGTTCTGCATAGCTGTTAATGCTACACCAGTAACTGCAACGCTGAAAGCACCGCTGAAGAACTGACTGAGTTGGAACAGTCCCATACCTGCGCCCACCTGATCCATGGTCAGGTTACCAGACAATTCATTGGACACGCTGGTGGTCAGGGATGAGAAACCAACGCTGAGCAGGACATACACAGCCATAATGGCGTAGATGTTATTGTCTGCAAATAAGGCGAACAATCCGGCTGCGGCCAGTAGCAACCATGGTGCAAACTTCAGCAGCAACGTATTGCCGTGTCGGTCAATCATTCGGCCGATCCGGTTGGACAGCAGCATGGACACGACTGCGCCCGGGAAGATGACAAGTCCGGATTGAGCAGGGGTCAGTCCATATAGATGCGCCAAAATTTGCGGCAGCAGGAACAGCGTTGAGAAGTTATTGATATACGATACAATCCCCAGCGAGCTGAGCATCATATATTTTTTGTTTTTGAACAAAGCAGGCTGAACAAATGGATCTGCCGCGCGCCGAATTCGGAGCCAGAACAGAAGCAGTGCCGCTACACCGATAACAAGCGTGAACCACTGACGTGAAGTCAGGAATAACAATACACCGGTAGTACCGATCGCAAGAAGCACGGCACCCAGCAGGTCGAATGAACCTTTTTGCGGGGTTTCCCGAGGAAGCAGTTTAAAAAATACAGGAATCAAGAATAACGTTAGTCCCGTAACGATAAACAGATCATGCCATCCCAGAAATTGAGTAATACTTCCCCCAATGACGGGACCAAGTCCAAGCCCCAGTGAACTGGCGGACATGATGACAGCCATCGATTTACCCCGGCGATCATTGGGAATGTATCGTGTAATCAGTACAATGGCGAGACCCGGAACAGAAGCAGCACCCGCAGCTTGAATCAGACGTGCAATGAGCAAAATGATGAAATGATTACTGAAGAACCCGAGAACGGATGCTGCACCAAGTAACGTAAGCCCGGTTGTGAATAATGTACGAATGGGTATGAAATCCGATAGACGTGAGAACGTAATCGAGGAGATGGCAAATACAATGGAATACCCTGTAACAATCCATGAGGAAGCGACGGAAGTAAGCATGAATTCGGCTGCAATTTTGGGCAGCGCCAGATTAAACATCATTGTATTCATAACAACGAGTACAACGGTGAAGCCAAGCAAGCCTACAATTAATCCTTCCTGTATTCCGGTCCGTTCCCCTGATGATGCGGTTGCGGTGTTGTTCATAAAAACCTCCTAAAGTGATGTGTATTTCGCAACATTTCAGAAACGGTGTGTAACATTTGCAAAATGTAGTATGATGTCAATCCCGTGCCTAACAGCAGGGGTTACATAACGAAATCATTAAAGTTCGATTGGTGTCGAACATTAGAAATATATCATGGATCTGTGTTAGAATACAATGCATAGTCTGAAAAAAGGAGACTACCGTATGAAAATTTTACATCATCCACAGGTGTCAGATATTGAACTTTCTTCCGTACTATATGCGCTGAGTGACCCGACTCGCCTTGGGATTGTTGCGGAAGCAGCCAGAAGCGGGGAGCAGCCGTGCAGCCATTTTCATGCACCTGTTGTGAAGTCAACGATGTCACACCACATTCGAACCCTGAGGGAAGCCGGAGTTATTCGGGTCAGAGTGCAAGGCACCCAGCATTTTCTCACCCTGCGGTCCGATGATCTGGAAACGCGCTTTCCAGGACTCCTGCAACCATTATTGCAGGCCGCAGCTCAGTCGAGCACAGATCTTTCCTAGATGTTGTCCTTTCTTCAGGTCGAAGAGGGGACATTTTTTATTTTCTAATACGGGATGTTCAAAAAAGTAAACGATTCAGCACCGAGAAGGTGAACGCAAGATTCGATGTCGAGTTCGCTTCTTGGGCTACTTCGTGATCAATTGGGGACTTTTTGAACAACCTTTAAAACTGATGCGACATTCTGTGTCGTACCATGCCCTATATAATAACGGTGAACACACAAACCATATTGAAAAGAGGTTCACAACCATTGGCAAAAACCAAAAGAGGACGCGTCTTGTGGAGTCTTCCTTCCAGGGGCCGGGGAACATGCCCGGTATGTAGCAGTACCCGAATAAAATTGTTGTATACGCAAACAAAAACAGACGGTACAAGTCTGAAAGTATGCAAGAAATGCTCCAAAGCAGTGCAATCCAGAGTGGATAAGGCACACGTCTGACATATCAGGCCTGTTCTTCGGAACAGGCCATGTCTTTTGATATAATAAGTGAAATAGGATCGGAAAAGATCGGGGGCGGGAAGATGAGTAATATGCATCGGATTCACTGGTTTGACGAACAGATTCGGGGTGGACGTTTTCCGAATAGCAGCTGGCTTGCCCGTGAATTTGAAATCTCCCGTCGTCAGGCTCAGCGTGATATTGAATATATGGCAAGTTCCTTGCGAGCCCCTTTGGTGTATATGGCAAAATATCGGGGCTATTGTTATGAGGATCAGACTTTTCGATTGCCCCATTTGTATATGACAGAAGAAGAGCAACGTGTGTTGAAATATCTGGCGCATCGATATCGACATTACGATTATGATCAAGCAGACGCGGTGAAACGTGTAGCACATTTGCTGGAGCGTTTTACGTTGGAGGAACAACAGATGGGAAGTAGCGAGCTTCCGGTGTTTTCGGCGCAACCGAAGCAACTGCAATTCTTTGAATTATTGTCCCATGCCATAACTGACTTGCGCAGAGTACATATTCATTACAGGGATCATGATGGAGAACGGCAGTTTTCCTTGTGCCCATTAAAGATGATATCCCAGTTTAACGCCGATTACGTGGTGGGTTATGAAGCAGACCCCGTGCAGCAAGTGGCCATTCGATTGGAGGGTGTTGTCCATGTATCAATATCGGATGAGAGATTTGAGTATAGATCAGACGCCTTGCTAGGTGGATGGGAAGAATCATTGCCTGTGCGAAAACCGTTTGTAGCTGAGATTCGTTTGAAGGAAGTGCAGCAAATGGAGATGTGGCAGGGGTATCGTATTCGGGCAAGCCACGATCGGATTTATTCGGTTGAATTTTATGACACGGACGCTTTCTTGCAGCATTTGTTTATTAGCGAATGGGAAGAGCTTTTGTCTCCTGGGTGGCTTAGACGCAAGCTTCAGCAAAGCGCAGAAGGGTTGATCCACAGGCTTGGAACATAGAGTGAGTCTGTAAACACGCAACAAACGAGCAGTGCAGAGCAAGCTGCTGTTTCTCGTAAATACATCAGGCAAACCACCATGGAGAGGAGCTTTTTCTTTGGCTGAAGTCGTGTTAAATAACCTCATCATGAAGCGGGAGTCCAAATCATACGTGGATAGTCTGCATGCGATACTAACCCATACGGGCCAGTTTCAAGGTTCCAAATATGTACTTGCCGGATATACAGGCATGGCTTTCAAGCTGGCAGTACATCGCCGGCTACTTCCCATGTCGGTTACAGCGTATGGACAATGGGGGGAAGCACATCGTCCCGGAGTTGATAACCTGGGGATATTCACGATCTGGGATGGGGGACGTACACGTCATTCCACGTTTGGTTATTACCAGCAGGATGCAGTGAATTGGGTGAGACGCAGTATTGATGAAGGCACTGGTGTGATCTACTGGATTCCTGAGTTCGGTGTTATTTCCGGATATGATGACCGTGACCGCATCTTTTATGTGCAAGACGGATGGAGCAAGGAACCGCAGATTTTGTTGTATGACAATTTCGGTTTAAACTTTACCGGATTTTGGTATTGTCAAGTATTTGGTGATCAGGTCCGCATTTCTGAACAACAGATGCTGCTGGAATCCCTGCGACTGGCGATAGAGGATTGGGATATTCCCTATCGTCTGTTACCTGATCAGAATATTGCTTCAGGTAGAAAGGCATATGATGAGTGGGTGCTGGCTTTACGGAGTGGGGATTTTGATGAGTCGGGTGCGGGTTATATTTTGGAATCCTTCTGCCATTCGCGAACCGAAATAAGAATGTATCTGCAGGATGTTCGAGGGATATGGAACGAACTGGATCAGGCTTATACATGTTATGAACAGCTTGGGACGTTAATTGACCAAATGAAAGGATATATGGTTCAGCAGGAGAATAGACGTGTCTTGAGACCAGATATCACAGAAGATCTAGCACAGTTACTAGTGAAGGCGAAAGCATTAGAAGAGCAGGCTATTGATTATTTTCGATTGATATCCAGGAAGTATCCCGACCGTAAAAGGTCTACTATACCACGGTGGGGAGCACATTCAGCACGATAGATGAGAGAGGAAGGGAGTGAAGGATGATGGCGACAAAAGTAGTATTGCAGGACTGGATTCGCTTCCCGCAAGCCCCAACCTCTGCTGATGCACACCTATCATGGAATGGTGTGGGTTCGTATACAGATGCGATGTACCGCATTTTATTGCACACACAGTGGATGGATTTCCCGCGCCACATGATTGCAGGTATGACGGCAAGTGCATTCCGATTAGTGGTGGATCGGCGTCTGACCGCAGAATCAATCTCGGCATACAACTGGATGGCAGAGAACTCTGTGGCGGCTGATTTTCTTGGCGTAACAACGGGACAACATGGTGGATTTTCATTTGAACCGACTTTTCCGCTCTATCAGAAGCAGGCCGTGCTGGACATCAAGGCGTCCATTGACCGGGGCGTAGGTGCGATTCTTTGGCATGATCAATTTGTCATTGCTGCCGGATATGATGATGTGGAGCAGGTGCTATTCATCTGTGAAAGTAAAGGCGATGAAATCATTCGTCTTTCTTATGATTCATTTGGCAGGAACAGTACGCCATACTGGTACTATCAGGTGCTGGAATCTCATGAATCTGTGGATCTATGGGAAGTTTGCAAGGAATCATTAATTCAGGCCGTATACAAATGGGAAACCCATGACTACATGCTGCCCTCCCAGGATTATGCCTGTGGAGCGGCTGCGTATACGGTTATGGCTGCTACTTTGCAGGCTGGAGCATATGATACAGAACAAGCGGCGACTGTACTGCGCTATTATGCCAGATCAAGACTGGACATTGCCTCTTATGTTGCAGGGCTGGCGTACCTATCAGATCGGATGGTTTATGTCATGCATGAGTATGCATTGCTCGCAGAACTGTATTCGCGGATTGTTGATGTAGTTAATGATTCGATCTTATGGAATACGAAGGAACCGAAATGTATGCAAAACGTGATTGAGCTTATCCGAAAGGCAGGAGTGACCGAACAACGTGCCATTGATGCCATTAAACGTGCCTTTCCAGAGACGATACACAATCGTTTTGATGACGTAGGTTTAAGATGAATGAAGCATGATAGCTAACATATTGAAAAGCTCAGCTGAATAAAACCGGAGAGGCGACAGCCGATCCGGTTTATTTGATTTGAACAGATGTGTAACATCAGTTCATGTGAACCCCGCCATAATAAATTTTACAAGAAAAAATAACCAAAATTTTAATTTTGGGGTAATCCAAACCCCCTATTGTTCCGAATATTATATTAGATGGTCTTTTTTGGATGATGATATTCAAGGATAACAGGGGGCGGGAGTATGGTACATAATCCGGAAACCATTCAGGAATGTATCGAACATGCACGGCAAAGGCTCTACCAGATTGCTGATCAATATGCGGAACTGTGGCATCCGGAGGTTATTCGCCAATCCATGGTGCTGGATGAATTAATTAATGAATATAACAACGCTATTCGCGGCAGAAAAATCCCAAAACAACTGAAATAATGAGCTTATGGAGTGCACTTATACAACGAAGAAGAATCCCATGACGGGATTCCGTGTGTTTGCCTTACTCTTTTACCGCCCCGAGCACAATTCCCTTAACGAAGAAACGCTGCAAGAACGGATACACGAGCAGAATCGGCAGAGCGCCAATAAAGATCTGAGCCGCATTCACCGTACGCTGAGACATGTTCTGGAGCTGCGTTGCATCCACGTTCATGTTGGAGAAATCCTGCTGTACGATTATGGTCTGCATTAACGTGGCGAGTGGATATTTGGAAGCATCATTCATATAGATCAGCCCGTCGAACCAGGAATTCCACTGACCTACCATGGTGAATAAAGAGATCGTCGCAATCGCGGGCATGGAGACTGGCAGATAGATTTTGAACAGGGTCGTGATATGATTGGCCCCATCGATGAATGCAGCTTCTTCCAGTTCTTTCGGTACGTTGCGGAAAAAGTTCATCATCAGAATCAGGTTCCAAACAGCGACCGCTCCCGGCAAAATGAGAGCCCACATCGTATTAATCAGTCCAAGCTTCTGAATCAAAATATAGGACGGAATCAATCCCCCGCTGAACAGCATCGTGAAGATGAAAAACCATGCATATAACGAGCGCCCCTTGAAGTGCAGACTTTCCTTGGATAATGGATAAGCCGTCAGGAAGACAAGTGTCATACTGAGCAGTGTGCCCAGAACCGTACGCTGGACTGAGATCCAGAGTGCACTGAGGAAGTTACTGTTACCAAATGTTTTGGTGTACGCGTCCACCGTAAAATCAATCGGCCAAAGTGTTACCAGATTGGCGGATGCTGCCGCCTTACCACTGAAGGAAACGGCCAGAATATGGACCAGCGGCAGGATGCACAGGATCGAGACGGCCGCGATGAATATCAGGTTAAAACCATTGAATATACGGTACCCGGTTGTTTTGTGATACACCTTGATTCCCCCTTAATGCATTATGCTAACCCTTTTAGAAAATACGATAATTGGCGATTTTGTACGCCATTCGGTACGCGGAGATGACCAGGAACATCGCGACAAATGATTTGAATAGTCCAACAGCGGTCGCAAAGCTCATTTTGCCATTCAGAATCCCCATCCGGTAGACAAAGGTATCAATAATATCGCCTTTCTCATACACCAGCGGATTGTACAGGTTAAAGATCTGGTCAAAACCTGCATTCAGGATATTGCCCAGTGATAACGTACCTACCACGATAATCATCGGCACAAGTGCAGGCAGGGTAATATGTAATGTCTGTCTGAGCCGTGTTGCTCCATCTACCTCAGAAGCCTCATACAATGCGGGATTAATGCCTGCAAGTGCTGCCAGAAATACAATTGTGCCGAATCCAAATTCCTTCCATACATCACTGACCACCACCGTTACACGGAACCAGTCGCCATCCCCCAGAAAGAAAATTGGTTCAACACCAGCCGCCGCCAGCACCTGGTTTACCAGTCCACCTTCCGGTGATAACATATCGAGCAGAATGCCGCCCAGGACTACCCAGGACAGGAAATGGGGCAGATACACCAAGGTCTGTGAGAAACGTTTGAACGTGGAGTTCCGAACCTCATTCAGTAAAATGGCAAATACAACAGGGGCGATAAGTCCGGCCACAATTTTCATTGAAGCGATCAGTACCGTGTTCCAGATGACCTGAACGCTGTCGGGATATTCGAACATGAACCGGAAGTTGTCCCAGCCCACCCATTTGGAGCCAGTGAACCCCAGCCACGGTTTGAAATCCTGAAAAGCAATAATAATGCCGCCCATGGGCACATAGGCGAACAGCAATGTGAGCAGTACAGCAGGCAGCAGCATCAGATGCAGCGGCCACGTGCGTTTGAAATTCCAGCGGGTACGTTTGCGTGGATGGGGTGTCATTTTTCGTACCGGCGTATGGGTTGTTAACGGTTGTTCGATAGCCATCAGGGTCCCTCCTTTATCTCGTCCAACCCTGGAAACATGAGGCGAGCAAGCCTCTGCACAGAGTGGAGCAACTGAATTATAGCAATGGAAAAGGGCGGACTATAGAACAACATTTCAATGCGGATGTTGAAATATTAACTTGTTAATGGAAACAGGGGATTACAAGTTGCAGGAAAGCGTGCGAATATAAATTCAACTAGAAATGTAAGGGTTTTCAATATAAAATAGGACTTCGGTATAGAAGGACTTCAAATTCAGGGACAGGGTGAAACGATGAAATTCACAGTATTTGCGAAGACGGTCATTCTCTTAATCTGCCTGCTTGTACCCATTCTGCTGCTCTATACGTACGCGAACCAGGCAAATGTGGATATGGTCGTCGAAGAGAAACAGCAATCGAGTCTGAACCAGTTCAATTATTTCAGTTCACAGGTGGATAAAAATATTGAGCAGCTTTCACTGTATGGCCTGACGTTGCTGCGAGATCCGAGTATTCTGCATTACCGCTACATGACGGACTCAACCAGCCAATATGAGAAAAACAGCATCTATCTGGATATTCTCGACAAATTATCGTTGTACCAGTCCACCAGCCGTTGGAAGAACGATATTACCATTGTGCTGCCGCAAGCGGAACTTGTGTTGTCCACCATGTCCAGCCGGACGGTTTACGATGAGAAGATGTTGACGTTTCCGCAACCAGGCCAATGGCAGCTGGAGCAAGGGAGTTTCACCTACTTTTTCACGGATAACTATGAGTGGAATGAAAAACCGGTGAACGCAGGCGTGCGAACGGTGATGGAGATTGATTTTGACCCGATGAACATCGTTGCCATGTTGGATGATTTCAAAGAAACGCAGGGCGGAGATCCTTTCTTGCTCGTACCAGGTAACGATCCGTTGCTGAACCGTACGGCAGACCCCGAACTGGTCGAAGCGATCATGCGAGATATCCCCTTTAACGGACCGGAGAGGGAAGGTAATCATCAGCTGGAGGTGGGCGACAAACAGTATCTGGTCAGTTACGTGCACTCCAAACAACTGCAAGCAGTGTACGTGAACCCGGTGGTATTGGATGATCTGCTGAACCCGATGGATAAGAGCCGAAATATGTTTATTACCTCCATTCTGTTATTGCTCGTGCTGAGTATCGGGGCTGCATTACTTTTGTATCGAAAAGTTCAGGTGCCCATCCATCGCTTGATGAGAGGGCTGCAACAGATTCGCAAAGGCCAGTTGTCCACGCGGATTCCAGTCGATCACTCCCGTGATGAATTCGCCTACCTGACCCAGAGCTTCAACCATATGGCGGAGCAGATTCAGGAATTGATCGAGAAAGTATATGAGGAACGTATCCGGTCACGGGAAGCCACACTGAAACATCTGCAATCACAGATCAATCCACATTTCCTGTACAACTGCCTGTTTTATATCAAAAATATGACCCAGCTTGGCAACCGGGAAGCGGTGATTGCCATGTCGCTAAGTCTGGGAGATTACTATCGCTACATTACGCGGGGCGAGAATGACATGACAACAGTGGAGGAAGAGATCCGGCTATTAGACCATTATCTGTCCATCCAGCAGATGCGGACCAATCGGCTGACCTACGAGATTGCCGTACCGCAGCACTTGATGCAGCTCCATATTCCGCGGCTGCTCATTCAACCCATCGTAGAAAATGCGGTGATCCACGGCATTGAGCCGATGGAGGGCAGTGGGCATGTCGTCGTAACGGGGATGGCGGTACCCGAACATATTGAGGGGCGGAAATATACAAGATATAGCCTGTTTGTAGACAATGACGGTGTCACGCTGACAGCGGAAGAGATTGCGGAATTGGAACGGGAGATCAATGAACCGATGGGTGAGGAGATTGGAACAGGCACGTGGAATGTGCACCAGCGTCTCGTTACGCGTTATGGGCTGTCGTCTGGTCTTCATTTTGGAGCGATTCCCTACGGTGGACTTAGTGTAGAAATTCGATGGTTTGAGGAGGAACAACCGCATGATGAATCTGATGGTCGTGGATGATGAACATTCCGCAGTAGAGTCAATCGCTGTCTCCATACCCTGGAGAGAACACGGGATTGGTCAGGTATTCAAAGCTTATTCAGTCAAAGAGGCACTGGAACATATGGCAACACATCAGATCCATATTATTATCACGGATATCCGCATGCCGGGTATGTCGGGTCTGGATCTGGTCAGTCACATTCGGCAAAAGTGGGAACAGACCAAATGTATTATTTTATCGGGGCATGCTTCCTTCGATTATGCGAAGCAGGCGCTCAAACATGGGACAGTCAGTTACTTGCTCAAACCGGTCCGTGATGAGGAACTGATCGAATCCGTGCAGCAGGCCGCCGTGCAGATTCGCCTGGAAGGTGAGAAACAAATGCTGCATCAGCGGGCCATGTATTCGGTAAGGGAGCATCTGCCCGAGAAGCGGGCGGAGCTGATGAAGGATGTACTGTTAGGGCATAAATTTGCGGATGCTGAACTCGAAGGCAAGCTGAGGCAATTGGAGATCGGGTTCCGGCCACAGGATAAAATGCAACTGCTGCTCATCCGGTATGATGACCATCAACCCACACATAGAGCATTTCGACTGATGAAGTACGCTATCTCCAATGTGGTGGAAGAGATCTACGGCAGTACCTATCATCTCTGCCATACGGATGACGCCTATGATGATCTGGTCTTTATGGCCAGTCCCAAACAAACCCAAGCCGAACCGGAAATGCTAATGGGCCGACTTGGAGAACGGTTGCTTCACAGTGTGAGGCAGTATCTGAATGCGACCATTTCCCTGTCCGTTAGTCGTATGGGACGTTTTCCAGATCAGGTGCCTCAGCTATATCATCAAGCCGTCAGTGCACTTCGCAAGCAAGCCGATGCGGGCAAAGGATTACATCTGAATCCGGCAGCGGGAACCAATGGAGCCACGTTGAAGTCACTTGCGGCGCTGTATGAACCGCCAGGTCTGACGGCGCTGCTGGAAGCGGGGCGCATGGAGGATGCACACCGCAAGATTGATCAGATCTTTGCTGAACTGTCGAACAGTGTGTTCCCGGAACATGTGTATGTGGCTTTTCATTATCTGGCGGCGGCCTTCTCCTATATGGCTCATCGGGAAGGAAGGCAGTTAGCCGAAGTGCTTGGC
Organism: Irineochytrium annulatum; assembly: GCA_027600665.1. Classification (NCBI taxonomy): domain Eukaryota; kingdom Fungi; phylum Chytridiomycota; class Chytridiomycetes; order Chytridiales; family Chytridiaceae; genus Irineochytrium; species Irineochytrium annulatum. The sequence goes on from JADGJL010000003.1 coordinate 94,953, forward strand.
GAGCAGTACCAGCAGTTGCTCAAGGATGGCTATGGCATCTCACTGCGTAGTCTGGAAACGTGGACTCGGTCTGTGATGCAGCAGTGGGCTGAGAGCACCAGCGATGCGGGTCAGGATGCCGGATCAACGCTGATTCGGCAGGTGCAGCAATGGATTGATCATCATCTGGGCGAGGATCTGTCGTTGCAGGTCATTGCCGGAGAGGTGCATCTGCACCCGGTATATCTGTCCAAAATGTACAAACAATCCACAGGCGAAGGCATTAGTGATTACATTATCCGTTCCAGAATGGAACGTGCGGTTCATTTGCTTAAGCATACGGCGATGAAGATCTATGAAGTCGGTCAGGAAGTGGGGTACAACAACACGCCTTATTTCATTCAGGTGTTCCGCAAACATTATGGACTGACCCCGCAGGATTTTCGGAACGGTTAACAAATCGATATGAACATTGAAATTGTGATATATGTTTGCCTCCCCGGCTGCACTATCCTTTTCATGTAAGGTGCATTTGGCACATAAGGGTATCCAAGTTACCTGAGGAGGGGTTAGTTCATGTATAGAAAAATGATGACGGCATTACTCGCAATAACGATGGTTGCTGTAACGGCATGTAGTTCGGGGGCCAAGGAAGAACCGGCCAAGGAAGCTGCTGCACCACTTGCTCTGCAAGACGGGAAGTATGAACCTGCGGTACAGATGAGTTATCTACGAGCCTGGAATGATGATACGAAATTCAAGAATGGGGAAACCGCACAGAACAATGTGCATACGAAATGGGCCAAGGAACGACTCGGCATCGATCTGACCACACCGTGGGCTGTATCGGTAACGAATGATGCATTTTACACGAAATTGCGCCTGTCCCTGTCGGCTAACGAAGAACTGCCGGATATTGTATCCATTCGGGGAGACTACAATCTGGTGCGGGAATTAATTGAGTCCGGCAAATTTGCGAATGCAGGCGAGTTGTTTGACAAGTATGCTTCGGACACATGGAAACAGGCATCCGAATCGGCACCGGAAGAATGGTATCCGTACATGTATGAGGGCGAGCGTTACGGCATTCCAATCTTCGATTATGCCTACAATGGTGATTCGGTCATGTTTATCCGGGAAGACTGGCTGAAGAAGCTGGGACTGGAAGAACCGAAAACGATCGATGAGCTGGTTACGGTCATGGATGCTTTTACGAATCAGGACCCGGATGGGAACGGTAAGAAAGATACGTATGGTCTGACGGTGGGCATGAAAAATGCGCTGAATACCTGGATGACGGAATCCGGCTGGATCTTCGGCATGTACAACACGATGCCTGGACAGTGGAATGATGCTGGAGACGGAACACTGCAATATGGTTCCATTCAGCCAGGCGTGAAGGAAGGCCTCGCGACAATGAAGGATTGGTTGTCCAAAGGTTACCTGCCCAAAGAAGCTGGCGTGTATGACGAGATCAAGGCAGCAGAACTGTTTACCGCAGGTAAAGCAGGCATTATCGTTGGACCACACTGGATGCCAAATTGGCCGATTGATGATGTGAAGAAAAATGTGGATGGTGCCACGTACAAAGCCATTGCATTACCTACTGGGCCAACAGGTGAGAGCCACCAACATGGATCTGGTGCAAGCAATGGCGTTGTGTTGATTAACAAAGACATGGCGAACCCGGAGATTTTCTTCACATATCAGAATTATCTGTTCGACAATTTTGCCAACCCGGAAGTAGGCAGCGAGTTCGAGCATGGCTTCGCGCAAGGGTATGACTATGACATCGTGGATGGCAAAGTCGTTGGTGAAGCTGAAGTGAAGGATGGCGTATCACCACTCAAATATACGATTACGTATGATGGTGCCCGAATTCCGAATCTGATGATGGATACGCTGGCGGAACTTGCGAAGGGCAAAGAGCCAGAGACTCCTTTTGAGAAAAATACGAAGATTGCCAACAAACCTGAAGTATTTGCGGCCGCTGAAGTGGTCGTTGCGAATAAAGATAATGCGATCAAGAACAAATTCACGGGAGCTCCAACCGAGACGATGAAAATGAAGAAGGACGCAATCGACAAGCTGGAGAAGGATACGTTCAGCAAGATCATCTATGGCCAGGTGGGCATTGAGGAATTTGATGCGTTTGTGACGAAGTGGAAATCCATGGGCGGCGATGATATTACCGCCGAAGTGAATGAGTGGTATAAGACAGTTAATTAATATTCAAAGCAGGTTAGAACTGATGAATTCATCAGTCTAACCTGCTTTTTCTATGTCTCAGATATATTATGACTCGCAGCGGACAAAGGTAACGTTTTTGCCTAAAATCACATTATCCACCTTCCATCCGGCATTTAACCAGGATAGCGCCTGTGTATGATTCATGGCATTATTCACCCACCATTGCTCGCGATTATAGGCTGTCGGGGGTAACTTAAATCCGAGAATTTCCTCAAGCTCTGCATATGTAAGGGTGATTGCAACCTGATTCAAATAGTTTTCCAAAGGGAAGTATTTGCTGTAGCTCATTTCGTCTGACCTCCTGAAAAGGAATATCATGATTATACAACGTGGGCATGATGATAGCGAGGGCATACCGAGAGCCTACATAGATGTGAAAGGCATCCGTAGATCTCTTTGACTAGGGCATGTCTTAAATACCACTTATGGTTATCTTTCACCACCTTTTCTCCCCCTGCTGCCTTATTGTTCCCCATGTACTTGAGAGAGTAAAATAATAGGTAGTATACGAACATCAATACGTATTTATAACAGAGATGCCCCGGATTGGTCCGGGATTCATAGAGGTTCAAGTTTGGTTGATGAACATCATTAGATGCATGGGAAGGCAGGAGATTCGATGAGTACACTTTATGACCAGGCAATGGAAGAGATGATGACGACAATTCATGAATGGTTTGATGAACAGGAACAGCGGGATGACTTGGAAAGTGTTGTGAAGCGAACTACGCTGCAAATGGGCATTTTCAATGATATTTTGCTGGATTATAGACCTGGACGGACTACAGTAGACAGTGTAGATCTGGGTTTGGATGATGGTCTGAAATCGAAGCAGGCAGGAGCCTTTACCGAGGAACAGGTTCGTAACGAGATTGGACCTAGGCTAGTAGAGGTTGTTCAGGGAAGACTGGACAAGCTGGCCGATTCCCCGTTGATTGACTATCGATTTACCTTCCGTGGTAAATTCCCTACAACAGAAGGAAAGCTGCAACTGACTTTGCTGGAATATATCAATGAAGAGAAAAAGCAGCAGTTGCTTGAGCGTATTCATACATACATTGATCAGAAGCTGGAGAATGGTGCATATCCAACAAAGCCGTTAGAATCCTTTTTTTTGACGCGTCATCTGCTTGACCCTAAACTGTTTCCTGAACTGGATGTGGCATGGATTCTCAGGCAGTATGACCGGATTCAAGAGTTGAATCAGGGTCGCCCGGAGGCGCTTGCCGAACATCGTGGTGATATTACTCGTGCGTTGAAGGCATGGGCGGAGAGTCAGTTCTTGCCACAGTATTATGATGTGCAGTCTTCTGCATATCGTACCAATGAATATTCGCTTAAGCTAGGAGCGACGTTGGAATGGGATGTTGAATCACAGACAGACCAATCGTCGGATAAGAAGCAGAAGGCGCAAGTAGCCGGGACTCAACCGCTAGATCTACTGTTATACGCGGCGGTGATGATTCTACGATTTGAGCCGAATTATAGCAAAGCCGAAGGTCAGACTTACCTGGAACTCGCGAAGCAACTCGGCAGCAGACGTGCGGCACTGATGATGACGGAAGGCAGCGGGACGTATGCGAAAGAGGATATTCATGTGAAAACGGAAGAAGTGGAATGCAAAGCAAATGATGTATTCGCTCTGATGACCATTCACATTCGGAAGGAAGAGCCCGGTGCCTATCAGCAGGCACTTACCTTTATCACTCATTTGTTGAAGCAGGGCTTTCCAAAAAGTTATAAGATCAAGCTCAAGTCCAGTGTAAAACAATATTTGCCGATCAAAGGACTCGCCAAGTCGGATACGCACCGATTCTTTGCCAATGCATTGAAGTACCCGGAGCTATATCCACTCCTGGAAGAGTATGCGCGTGAGGCTATCCAGGAGTTTGAGTTTTACGAGGATACCGAGGGAGAGAAAAATGGTATGCCAGGCAGTTATGCAACCTTTGGACTGGGTCTTGTGGATGAGCGGTATTTCCCGCTGATTGAATATTACATGGGCGAAGTGGATGATGAGCATCAGTTAATTCAGGATAAGTTCATTGCGGCATTTGTGGAACAACAGGGTGTAACGGCTCAGTCCATACCTGCGTTAGTCGCCAGCTTGCGTCGTTCAACGGATAGTCTGAAGCTGAAGATTCAGCCTGAGCTGGAGAATGATGAAATACTCGAACGGTTGGTTAGGCAGATTCAAGGACTTGAGCATTACGAAGTGGAACGTGTACTTTACCCAATCTTCGGCAAGGTGGAGAAGCTCACAACGCTCGCTCGCAAAGCGGAAGGAAGACGGAAGGAATTATTGCTGAAACTGTTGCAGGCCGCAGGCAAATAAAAATGTAACAGGGCAAGGAAGATTGTACTGGGCCAGACAGTGGAGCATTTTAGCGAATTGAAAGTGCATTAGGAGAGGCGGGGGAAGTTGTGGAAGCTTTGAGTCGAGACATGTGGCAGGAGTTGAATGCCCAGGACAAAGAGGCTTGGATGCGTAAGCTGATTCATCAGTTACCGGAAGGTATGGTATATGAGGGTCTCGAGACATTTGAACGTTTCGGTCAGCGAATCCAGACAGGTGTGTTTACGCATGAAGAGGAGAGGTTTGTATTTGTGCCTGGGAACCGCATAACGCTCGGCTGGGATCGTTGGCAATATGGAATGAACGAAGAGACCTCAGCCGACCTGCATGAAACGGTCAGTGAGTATGGTGTGGAGGACGTGGATTCGTTTCTGGCGAGTCAGATGTCACCTGTCAGAACGGTTAACATTGCGCCCATGCTCGTGGAATGTGAGAACATTTCGCTGGGCTGGATTGAAGTGTCCGAGGAGGAAGCCTTCGCGCAGGAAGATTCTGATTTTCCGGCAGCACTGGAGCAGTTTAAACAGTCGGAGATCCGTGAATATGAATTGCATCAACAATTCCGTCTGATTCGCCAAAGTGAAGATGAAGTGCGAATCCTGTGGTTCAACGAGGGAATAGAACTGGAAGACGTCGTGAGAGAGGAAGCAGCGGCGGGCTTTGGTCTGCTGACTGAAGACGAATGGGAGTATATCTATGGTGGCGGTTGTCGCACGTTATTCCCTTGGGGAGACAGCTTCGACTATACGATGAGATTGAGGCATTTTGGAAGTCTGGAAGGCATGGATGAAACTGTGGATGGATCGGCAGAGACGGCCTCTTTACGAGTTGAAGAAAAGGATGATCGTGCTTATGATCTGGAACTGCCGAATTTCTTTGGCATAAAGTTTGCTGGTGATCCCTACAAATATGAGCTTACGCTCGATTCGGCTGGGGATGTGATGCCCAAAGGCGGAGACGGCGGGAGTCTGATATGTGGTGGTACAGGGCCTCTGGTTGGTTTCTTGCCTGCTGCTGCGGTCTATTATCGAGACGTTAATGCCAGTGAACTCGACTGGGAGGATTTGATGGATGCGATGGTGTATCGCAGGGTTGTTCGTTTAACAGAATTGGTACTTTAATTATGATGAAACGTATCTATCAAGCTGTTGCTCCATATACGGATGAGGAAATTCAGATCATCATGGAGCGGCAGTTGTTGGAAGAGTTATTATATCTGCCCTTATCCGTTGGCATGTTTCATCAGGACTGGAGGGTCGCACAGAATATATGTCTTCGGGTGGCAGATCATCCGAATGCCAATGTCAGAGCCAATGCAGTCATGGGTTTGGCTCATACGGCACGTACCAAAGGAAAATTAGAAAAACGGCTAGTAAAGCCTGTTGTGCTGAAGGAACTTAGGGAGAATAGTGCATTTAGGGGAACCATCCTAGACGCCATCGAAGATATCAATATGTTCATGAATTGGAGACTAGGGAGAAAGCATTTGGAGAAAGGAGAGCACGATGTTTAAAAGATATTTCCTCACATACATTGCGACACATAAAGGGCAAGGATAAAATACACATCAAATCAGCCCCAGCTCATAGAGTGGGACCAAAATGATGTGTGTTTATATTCCCTATTTCGATCTAAGGATCGCGCATCAATTATTTCACTTTTTGTACGGATACCGCCATTTGCTCCAGTTGAGTGTGAGTCAATTGGTTATTCGGTGAGCTGAGGGTTACATAACGATCATCCAGCTTGAACGTGAGCATGTCCGTTTGGTCTGGTGTATACCATTTGGCGGATACGCCATTAGGCAGTTTAACCGTTTTGCTATCATAGCTGAACGAGTAGTCTTTAGGAGATACCGTGACATTCATGCGATTAAAAACAAAGTTAACACCATCGCCGCCTGCACCTACGCTTTTGAACGTGTCTCCGGCAACCATATGTTGTGGGGCATAAGCTGTTGTAAACCCGTCAAACTTCGCAAATGCTTTGCGAATGTTATCCAATTGTTGCTTGCTGTAGTTCACATCTGCGAATGCAGTGATCCCTTGATCATTGTTGCTGTTAGATTTTTGAACAGAGACAGCGACTTGTTGCAACTGAGCTTGACTCAACTTATGATCCGGCGAGCTAAGGGTAACGTAGCGATCATCCAGTTGGAATGTGAGCATGCCCGTTTGGTCTGGTGTGTACCATTTGGCGATAACGCCATTGGACAGTTTCACGTCTTTGCTCGTATAACCGTCCGAATAATCTCTTGGAGATACATCCACTTTCATATGGTTGAAAACAAAGCTGACGCCGTCGCCACCTGCCCCTACACTTTTAAACGTGTCACCTGCAATCATCTGCTGAGGAGCATAAGCTGTCTCGAACCCATCGAATTGTGCAAAAGCCTTTTGAATTGCCTCTTTTTGTGCTGCGCTATACGTTACATTCGTCAAGGCCGAAGGATTGCTCGTGGCTTGGCCGATAATGACCTGACCTTTTTTGCCGTCATAGGATACAGGCACATGCAGCGCATCGGTAAGCGCACGTACAGGCAGATAAGTAGAGTTGTTATAGGTAATTGGAGCCAGTTTGTTGCCATTGCCATCGGTTGGTGAGTAAGCCGCGCCATCTACATTGAAGCTGATTCCATGGTTAAGGTATGCCGAGATCTTCTCCAGCTGCGTTCCGGCAAATACGCCCGTTGCTCCTGTTAATGTCATGCCCAGTACCATCATCGTTGCTACGGATTTCTTCATGTTTTTTTTCATCATATATCTCTCCTTCAAGTTGGGGTTTGGTTTAATTTGATGGGCTCGCTGTCCCTTATGGCTTTATATTAAACCCCGAACATATCCAGAATAATTCTGAATTATCTCCAACTTGTAAACATGTGTGTATATACGGATGATGTAGAACGAAAACGGAAGCTGCTAGGCATGTTTGAACGTATTCTTTGCTGAATCGAAACATTTTAGTTGAAGAGATAGAGGACTAGTCCGCCAAAACCAAGTACAATCGCACCAACGTATACATAGGAAAGTTTACTGAGGTTTTGCTTTGTGCGTCGATCATATTCGGGGTTGCTGGTCTGATTGGCTTTGGAATTACCGATAATGAGGGTAGCAATACCTCCAAACAAGGCGATACCGACAATTAAAACATAAGGCAACCAGGTCATGAATGGACCTCCTTCGCGAATAAGTTGATATGTCTTCATTGTACTTCAGGATAACCTTTGATGTAAGCTTTAATTGAGAAATATAGGGAAATAAAGTATCTGTCTTACAGTATGTAGGTAGTCTTGGATCGGAAAGATCACTATAATTTTAATTTTTTTTAATTCAAAAAAACCTTGATACATCAGGCATCTACAGCTTTCTTCATTGAAGGCTGTAATTTTTTTTGCCCACAGAGTGATCCAGAATAGAAAACCCTGCGTTACACCCTATGAAGACGACGACGAGGAAAGAAATTATACACAAAACATAATCGAGGAGTGAACACGTAATGAAAATGAAGATGAAGAAGTTTATCGCACCTGTACTTAGCTTGACACTGTTGATGCCGGGAATCGCTGGAGCAGCTTCCGCCCCACAGACACCAATGACAATGATGAAAGCTTCCGTGAATACACCTGCGGCTGACTTGAGAGCAAACCTGGACCACCTGCTGTCCGAGCACTTTGCACTCGCAGTAACGGCAATGGCCAAAGCATATGACGGAGCAAAAGATGCAGATGCAGCCTACAAAGCACTCGACCAGAATGCACTGGATATGCAGCCAGCAATCGCTTCCCTATATGGTGAGGCAGGTGCCAAAGAATTCGAACGTATCTTCCGTGCTCATAACAAATACACCGATGATTTGGTGAAAGCAACCAAAATGGGTAACCAGGCTGGCATCAAACAAGCACAGGCAAACATCAACGGTTTCGTGGATGAGTTCTCCACGTTCCTGAGCACAGCTACCGAAGGTAAATTGCCAAAAGCAGCAGCCAAACAAGCTCTGCAAGTACATGAAGATCTCGTGCAAAAAGTATTTGATGAGTATGTAGCTGGAGATTACGCTGATGCATACAAGGCTTACCGTGAAGGGTTCAAAGAAATGTTCGACGTAAGTAAGGCACTTTCCACAGCAATTACTACACAAATGCCTGAGAAATTCGAAAATAGCAAAGCAGATACAAAAGCAGCTGATCTGAGATCTGCACTCAACCATTTGGCTTCCGAGCACTTTGCGCTTTCGGCTCTGCAAATGCAAGAGGAATATGATGGACGTACAGCCGCTTCCAACGCACTGATTACAGCTGAAGCTGGAAACACAGCTGACTTCAAAGCAGCGATCGCTTCCGTTTACGGTAACGATGGTGCCAATGCTTTCGAGAAAATTTGGGTAACCAATCACGTTAATGCGCAAAGCGATTATGTAAAAGCTGTGAAAAACAACGATGCTGCGGCTCGTGCAGCAGTAGAGAAACGTATTGACGGATTTACAACAGAATTCGCTACATTCCTGGATTCGGCAACAGCTGGCAATCTGCCAAAAGCAGCAGGACAACAAGCGCTGACAACACATGAAAATCAAGTGCAAAACGTATTGAATCAATATGCAGCAGGCAACTATGATGCTTCTTACACAACGAATCGTGAAGGCTTCAAAGTGATGTTTGGTGTAGGTCAAGCCTTGGGTAATGCAATTGTGACTCAATTTAACGACAAATTCCAAGAGCCAGCAACACCTGCACCAGCGCCAGAAATGACAACGGTGTGGATGCAACTGAACAGCAAAATGCTGAAAATTAACGACAAAACAACCAACATGGATACCACACCAGTGCTTTGGAAAAACACAACCTACATTCCATTGCGTTTCTTGAGTGAAGGTATTGGCGCAACAGTGAAATGGGACAAAAAAGCACAACAAGTAACGGTAATGGCTGGCGATGATACCCTTGAATTCTGGGTGAACAACAACGTTATGGAAGTGAACGGCGTGAAGAAAAACGTGGGTGCAACGGTATTCGTAAACAAAGATGGACGTACGCAAGTACCTCTGCGTTTCATTGCTGAACTTCTGAACTGGGATGTAAAATGGGCACAAAAAGATGGTTCTATTACACTGACTAAATCCATGTAATACAACGTTTTTTATAACAGAATTAACCAAAAAGAGCTGCCCCATACGGCAGTTTTTTTTGGTTTCACCCATAAGTTCAAATATTTGGTATAATCATCGAGAATGACCTACATAACAGCTGGAATAGCCGATGAAGTCCAGAATGAGGTATGATAATTTGGCATAAGCAAAATGAAAAGGGGGACAGAGGAATGAGTACATCATCAAAATCGGAGCGTCCAGCGAAAAATGTGGATACCCGGTTATTTGTTGCTTGGGCGGTATCGGTTATTGCAACAGGGGGGAGTCTCTATTTTAGTGAGATCAAGGGCTATCTTCCATGTGATCTCTGTTGGTATCAGCGTATATTCATGTATCCACTAACCATCTTGCTGGGCATTGCCTACTTTAAGGATGACGTGGGCATCACGAAATACGTACTCCCACTTAGTTTCGTCGGTGGCGGCATTTCGTTATATCATGTAACGATCCAGCGTATTTTTTCGGCTACAGGTAATGCCGTAGCGTGTGGCAAGGTTCCATGTTATACCGACTATCTGAACTGGTTTGGTTTCATCACCATTCCACTACTGGCACTGATCGCCTTTATTATCATCATTGTGATGCTGTGGGGTATCGGCAAAACACCCAAATCTTCTTGATAAGAAAGGATAGATGGTGATGAGCGGACAAGCTCGTTGGTTCATGCCCTTTTTGGTGCTAATGTTTTTGGTCGCTGGCTGCTCCTATGAGGAACAGGCTGCTTCCGGGGAGATGCCAGAGATGGTCCGGGTGAAACTTGACGTTCCGGAGAAGGCTACTCTTCATAAACCAACACGGTTGCAGGTGAAGCTTACACAGGGAGATGCACCGTTAAGTCATGCCGACAATGTGCAATTCCAGATCTGGAATGAACTTGATGATTCGCCTTCTGTATCTCCGGAGCAAGGTATGATGACAGCTGAAGAACTGGAGAATCAGGGGGCTATTACTGCCAATGAGACAGAGGAAGGGCTGTATGAAATCCAGCATACCTTTGAAGAACCAGGTACGTATGTGGTACAGGTCCATGTTACGCACGGAGCAATGCATAGCATGCCGAGAGCAAGAATTGTGGCGGAATGAAGCAGCGGGCGGATACCAAGGGTTTGGTTCAGGGTGAGCAATAGGTTTATAATGTTAAAGGTATGAAGAATGTTGTAGGAAAAGAGGCTGTTATGGCAACTATTCATGATGTTGCACTCAGGGCAGGAGTTTCTGTAACTACCGTCTCGCGTGTATTAAACAACCGGGGATATATCAGTCAGAAGACTCGGGATAAAGTGTATCAAACCATGGACGAACTGAACTATCGACCCAACGAAATTGCCCGTTCTCTTCTGCGTAAGCAATCCAATGTTATAGGCTTGATTATTCCCGATGTATCTCATCCGTTTTTTGGAGAACTGGCTAACTATGTTGAGTACCATGCATACCAGAGTGGATTTAAAATTATGTTATGCAACTCCCACATGGACCCTTCCAAAGAGCGTGAATATGTGGAAATGCTCAAGGGTAATCGCGTGGATGGCATTATTATGGGAAGTCATACACTGGAAGTCGATGAGTATATGAACCTGCATTCCCCAATCGTGACCTTTGATCGTAAGATCGGTGAAGAAATCCCTTTTATCTCATCTGATAACTATCAGGGAGGGGTTATGGCTGCTGAATTGCTACTCTCGAAGAACAGACGGCATTTGGCACATATTTGCGGTAATTTGGAATTACAAATGCTCTCCAATCGCCGGACGACAGGTTTCGTTGATACATTGCAGGCTCATGGAGTCAAGCCGGTCATGATTCATGAAACCGATCTGAATGTGTTTGATCAGCATCAGTATACGGAATTGGTGGATAAGCTGCTTGCACAACACCCGGAGGTGGATGGGCTGTTTGTAACGAGTGATCTGATGGCGGTGCATGCGCTGAAGCAGATCGTGTTAGGTGGGCGCAAGGTACCTGATGAGATCGCTATTGTAGGTTATGATGACAGTCGTGCGGCAGGGTATACGGTGCCTGGCATAACAACGATTAGGCAGCCGGTGGAGGCTATGGCTAAGCTGGCGATTGATCTGATTCGGCGTCAGATCGCGGAAGAGAAGATCGGAATGGAGCATATTTTGCCAGTTACCTTAGTGGAGAGAGAGACGACCTGATACAGGTCGTTTTTTCCTGTTTGTCCTTTTGCCTCGAAAAAATCAAGGCGCAATATTTTTTTTAAATGACATGTCAAACGATTGACATGTCAAACCTTTGACATTATAATTCGATTTGTAAGCGTTTCCTTTTAAACTACTGATCGGGGGCCATAACAAGATGAAAAGAGAACAGAGATGGATGATGAAATTATCGGTATTGTCTTTGATTATGATGCTTGTATTGTCAGCATGTGGAAGTAAAGCAGCGACGGAGTCCAACTCCTCCTCAGAGGGGAGCAGCAGTGAGAGTGTCAAAATCACCTTGCTCAATTCCAAGTCGGAAATTAACAGTCAGCTGGAGCAAGCGGCTAAAGACTTCCATGCCGAAAATCCAAATGTCACACTAGAAATTGTACCTGTAGGCAGTGGACAGTCTCCGTTTGAAAAAGCGTCTGCTTTGTATGCTTCCGGCAGTCCTACAACGATGATGATGCTGGATACAGGGGATGTCGAGAAATTCAAGGATCGTGTTCTGGATCTCACATCCGAGTCTTGGATGAAGGACGCTGTGGAGAATAGCACAGCGGCTACGACGTTTGATGGCAAAAATTATGCCTTCCCGTTCTCTATTGAAGGATATGGATTCATCTATAACCAGAATGTTTTGGATCAGGCAGTAGGTGGAACATTTGATCCAAAGTCTGTACAGACCACTGCACAGCTTGATGAGCTGTTCCAAAAGATCGCTGCTACTGGAAAATCACCTTTGATTGTATCTCCGATGGATTGGTCGCTTGGTGCGCATTATCTGGGGCTTGCATATGGTGGGCAGTCCCCGGACCGTGCGAAGGTGGATCAATTCATAACTGATCTGAAGGCAGGTCAAGTGGACCTTGCTTCCAACGCCGTGTTTAATGGCTTGTTAGATACATTTGATCTGATGAAAACCTACAATATTGACAAGGCTTCTCCCCTGTCCGGAACTTATGAACGTGGACCTGAGGTGCTTGGCAAGGGTGAGGTTGGCATCTGGTTCCAGGGCAACTGGGCATGGCCGCAAATTTCAAGCTTTGATACAGCAGATGGAAAATACGGCTTCCTGCCAGTACCTGTGAGCAATAATGCGGGTGATTTCGGTAATACGCAAATCTCTGCTGCCGTATCCAAACGAATATTGTTGGATAAGGAAAAGAGCACACCAGCACAACAGGAAGCTGCGAAGAAATTTTTGGAGTGGATTGTTTATAACGAAAAGGGTCAGGATTTCCTGGTGAATCAAGCCAGTATTATTCCGGCATTCAGCAACATTACACTGGAGCCGACCGATCCGCTTGGCAAGTCCATTAGTGAATACATCAAGGCAGGCAAAATCGAGGAATCAATGAGTACACTCCCTGCGGATCACTGGTCCAAACTGGGTGCGTCCATGCAGAAATACTTAGCTGACGTCATTGACCGTGCCGGACTTGCGAGCGAAATTCAGGCATACTGGAGCAACGTGAAATAAAGGATAAAGGAATTAATTTTAGCCCTGAGCAGCACATAGAGAGAGACTTGCGGTAAGCCGGAGATGATGAATGTACAGCTTGCACACGAGGTTTGTTCGTTGTTTCCGGCACAACCGTTAGGCTAATTATTTGGATAGAGTGGAGGTTGACAATGCTGACCGAAAAAGGATTATGGACACGTCTGCGAACCCGCCTGATCTTTACTGGCCCGACATTATTTGCGTTTGCTACAGTGATGATTATTCCATTTCTGTATGGTATTTATTTGACGTTTACGAACTGGGATGGCATTGCCATCGATCAAAACTTTGTTGGCTGGGATAATTATATTGGTGTGTTCAAGGACACCGTGTTCTGGAAATCATTCGGGATGACGCTGGAGTACGTATTTATTACCGTTGTGCTCACCAATGCGGTTGCTTTCCTGCTCGCTTACGCGGTAACCCGGGGAATGAAGGCGCAGGGCTGGTTTCGGGCCGGATTTTTCCTGCCGAATCTGGTGGGTGGAATCGTGCTTGGTTTCATCTGGCAGTTTATTTTTAATCAGGTACTCGTCTTTGCAGGACAAAAAATGAACCTCACTCTGTTTTCCACCTCCTGGCTGGCTGACCCGGACAAAGCTTTCTGGGCACTCATTGTGGTGACTGTTTGGCAGTATGCCGGCTATATGATGGTTATCTACATTGCAGGACTGATGAATGTGCCGAAGGATGTTATGGAAGCAGCCAGCATAGATGGGGCAAGTAATCGCAAAATGTTGGCGCGCATTGTATTGCCGCTGATGGTTCCTTCGTTTATTGTCTGCATCTTTTTGTCACTGCAACGGGGTTTCATGGTGTATGATCTGAACGTCTCCCTGACCAGTGGCGGGCCCTTCAAGAGCACCGAGATGGTATCCATGCATGTCTATGAGCAGGCCTTTCTTGCTCGTGACTACGGATTGGGGCAGGCAGAAGCCTTTGTGCTGTTTATCCTTGTAGCGGCCATTACACTGCTCCAGGTTTATTTCAGCAAAAAACTGGAGGTCGAGGCATGATGGCTGGACAATCGCGGATTCTTAACTGGATCAAGTTTAGTGCATTAATCGTTGTAATGATTTTGTTTGTATTTCCGTTTGTACTTCTCATCGTCAATTCGTTCAAGGCTAACCAGGCAATTACTTCCGATCCGCTAGGGTTACCAAGCTCCTTTCAATTCGATAATTATGTCAATGCGTTTGACAAAATGGGATATGTATCCGCCTTCAGCAATTCGTTGCTCATAACCATTGCAGGTGTATTACTGATTGCTCTTTTTGCGGCGATGACAGCCCATTACTTTGTTCGTCACAATAGCAAGGTGAACCAGTATCTCTTTTTCCTGATGGTAGCTGCGATGATTATTCCGTTTCAGGCTATTATGATTCCGCTGGTTAAAATATACGGCTCGCTCAGCCTGCTGGATAACAAGTGGTCGCTGATCTACATGTATATTGGCTTTGGCAGTCCGCTCGCCGTATTTATCTATCATGGCTTTATCAAAAGTATTCCCCTGGAGCTTGAAGAGGCGGCTCTAATGGATGGCTGCGGCAGAGTGCAAACCTTTTTTCGAATCGTACTGCCGGTGTTACTGCCAACAACCGTAACGATTAGCGTGCTGAATGTATTGTGGATATGGAATGATTTTCTGCTGCCATCCCTGGTGCTGACATCATCCGAGCAGCGTACGCTGCCGCTGTCCACGTTTTATTTTTATGGGACATACACAGTTGATTACGGTCCATTGATGGCTGGTCTGGTCTTGACCCTGCTGCCAGTACTGATCGTGTATCTGTTTGCGCAGAAGTACATTATTCAGGGGGTCATGCAAGGGGCTATCAAATAAGTTCAGTTGGGTGATATAGAGAGAGACAGGAGTGAAGGACATATGAACCAGGAACGACACGAGAAACAGGAAATAGACACAAGGCAAGAGACAGACCTTGGACTGACGAGTGCTTCGGCTCACACGAAGGAGAGTTATACACTCGCCCGGGCCAACGCATATATCAAGGAACATCGGCACCAGGTTGATCCAACCTATCGAATGGCCTATCATTTGATGCCAGAAGTGGGCTGGATGAATGATCCCAACGGCTTCATATACTTCGGTGGGATGTATCATATGTTCTATCAGCATTATCCCTACGAACCGGTATGGGGGCCGATGCACTGGGGCCATGCGGTGAGCCGTGATTTGGTTACGTGGTCTTATCTACCTGTTGCACTGGCACCCGATCAGAGCTACGACAGTGGAGGCTGTTTCTCTGGAAGTGCAATCGTGCAGGATGGCAAGTTGGTGCTGATGTACACGGGGCATGTGGTGACTGGACCCGACAAGGATAACGATTACTTGCAGACACAGAATATCGCTGTCTCGGAGAATGGAATTGATTTTGTCAAAAGCGCAATGAATCCGGTCATTCGGCTGGATCAAATCCCAGAGCATACCAGTCCGAAGGACTTCCGTGATCCGAAAGTGTTTGAACGAAACGGTGTGTACTATTGCGTCCTTGGATCGAATGATGCTGCGGGCAAAGGTGTCATTCTGTTATACCGTTCAGTGGACTTGCGGGATTGGAGTTATGTTAACATTATGGCCCAGAGTGACGGGACGCTTGGCGACAATTGGGAATGTCCCGATCTGTTCACACTGGATGGCCGAGATGTGCTGATCATGTCTCCGCAGCGTATGCCTGCTCAGGGAGATAACTATCGCAACTTGCATTCAACCGTTTATATGATGGGAACGCTGGATGAAGACCAAGGTGTACTGAAATACGAGGAGTACGTTCCGCTGGACTGTGGCTTCGACTTTTACGCACCTCAGACGATGGAGGATGCACAGGGACGACGAATCATGGTGGCTTGGATGGATACGTGGGAAACGGAAATTCCGACACAAAAGTCTCATGCCTGGGCTGGAGCGATGACTCTGCCGAGACAGCTAATTCGTAGAGGAGACCGATTGATATTCCAGCCGCTTCCCGAACTTATACAGTACAGGTCGGATGGCAACGAACAGTACGGTATACAACTAAATGGTGATGAACATGATCTTGATCTTGGAATCAGCGGAGACCGTTACGAAATGTATGCTGTATTCGAAGCGGAAC
Organism: Irineochytrium annulatum; assembly: GCA_027600665.1. Lineage (NCBI taxonomy): Eukaryota > Fungi > Chytridiomycota > Chytridiomycetes > Chytridiales > Chytridiaceae > Irineochytrium > Irineochytrium annulatum. Next base: position 111,462 of record JADGJL010000003.1, read on the forward strand.
AGGCACGACAATTCGGATTGAAGCTGCGCACGGGTGAGGATGAAGAAACCGTGATTTCCTATGATGTGCAGCAGCGTCGTCTATGCTTAAATCGCGAGCGAGCCGGACAAGGGCCGGGGGGAGAACGTGCTGCGACCGTGGAACTGCTTGACGGGAAACTGGAGCTTCATATTTTTATGGATGTCAGCTCCATTGAGGTGTTCATTCAGCAGGGAGAGCAGGTAATGACAGGACGGATATATCCTGGGCCGAACTCAACAGGTATTAAGGCTTTCGCGTCCGGAACGTGTACATTGACCGAACTTCGCAAATGGGATATACGAATTCCTCGATAAATTGTTTCTAAAATTCAGCCTTGACCTTGAAGTATACTTCAAGGTTTATTCTGGTTTTATCAACAATGTTTGGAGGATGAATGATGAAACTAATGGAATGGATACTGGTACTTGTAACGATTGGCGCAGCGTTGTGTATACCTATGTACTCAAAGCGTCGGAAACTTGCGGCAGGAATGTCGGCTGCCTTGATATTAGCATTGCTGCTTCACGGTATCTTAGATTCGTTTCGCGTGATGCTGCTGCCAACGTATCTTGTTGCAGGCATAATCTTCATCGTATTAATCATTAAGGTAGTGAAAGAGTATCGTAACAGAGTCACTGGACATTTTGCAGAGAAGCAGAAACCAAGATGGCGTTCTTGGCTTCAACTCACGCTGGTTGCGATGCTGGCGCTGGTCTCTGGCGTTGGCTCGGGACTGCTCACTTGGTATTTTCCAGCATTTACGATTCCTGATCCTACGGGGCAGTTTGCGATCGGTACATTTTCGCAACAATTGGTGGATGAAACCCGTGAAGAGACGTTTACTCCCGAAAACGGGGACAAACGGGAACTGATGATTAACGTGTGGTATCCAGTGAACCCGGAGGATGCAAAGGGAATAACTCCTGAATCTTACCCGTCTGAACTTGGAGAAGCCATCAGTCTGGTATTTGGTATCCCGCCCAAGGTGTTCAGCTACCTTGATACTATTCCGACACATGTGGTTAAAGGCGCAGCCATATCAGACGCAAGCCCTTCTTATCCGGTGGTGCTGTTCTCTCCCGGTGTCCGTTCTGCCCGTTTCCAGAGCATGACTGCTGTCGAGGAACTGGTCAGCCATGGCTATATTGTTGTTGGTATGGATCATCCGTATACCTCAGCTCGCGTTACCTTCCCCGATGGGCGTAAAGTGTCTTATGAAGCCGGACCTGAATTTGCAACGTCAGAAGAACTGTATCAATATAATGTGGAGGGAGTAGGCATTCGTGCAGCGGATGCACGATTTGTACTCGACACGCTTGAACAGTGGAATCTGAATGATCCCAATCAGGTGTTGGAAGGCAAGCTTGACCTGAATCATACAGGCATTATGGGGCACTCTTATGGCGGGGCTACAACAGCCGAAGCACTCGCACAGGATGAACGTTTACGTGCAGGACTCAGTTTGGAAGGCGGCTTCTGGGGCAGCGTCTCCAAGACGGCATTAAAACAACCCTTTATGTACATCATGTCTAGCGAAACGGCTAAAAGCTTCGATCCGAATGCTACATCCAAAGATAACGTGTTCTACCCTGAGTTTGAGCCGGATTTGGACCATGTGATGACAAGCAGTCTGAATGATACCTATTATCTGACGGTGGAGAATTTCTTCCATCAAAGCTTTACGGATATTTCATTGATTTCACCGAAACTATTTGCCAGAGGCATGACGCCAGAACATAATGTGGATATAACAAGATCCTATGCGCTCGCATTCTTTGACCGGTATCTCAAAGGGGAGGAGCAGCCGTTATTGCAAGGCCCTGCATCTCAATTTCCTGAGGTCACTTACGATGCCAAATATACCAAGATACGTAACGAACAAGCACAATAAGTCTGCAGAAGGGTGGAGGGGTAGGCATGGAAACCATGACAAGAGGAATGTTGGCCAAGCGTACCGGTGTGAGTATGGCAACCCTCCGTTACTACGAGGATAGTGGTATTCTGCCTGCTCCCCGTCGTTCCTCCAACGGATACCGGGTGTATACCGAGGATTATCTGGTCAAAATTAAGTTCATTAAGGATGCCCAGTTGCTGGGTTACTCCTTAAAGGAGATACAAGAGACCCTGCAACTGCTTAGCCAGGAAGACATGGAAAAGGATACGTTAAAAACACTCGTCCGTGACCGAATCGCTGATATTCAGAAGCATATTGAGCATCTGGAAGAGATGCAGATTCATCTGGCTAGACTGTTGCATACACCAGAGGACGATATCGACAATTATATTCAATCGTTCAGGGTGCAAAAGAAAGAGTTATAAACTGTAAAACCTCGGACAAAGAGCGCCTTAAGATGTACTTCGGGCACGCTCTGTTCGAGGTTTATTTTATCTCTATCTTAATGGTCTTAATCATGACATGCCCGCTTCACGCAGAAAATGGTGCACAATCTCCGTCTGATACTTGATACGGGTCGCGCGCTTCAGACTCCAGCAGGTCTCCACGGTAACAGAACGGGCTTGTAGTACTCTTGAAGCCGCTGTACGGGCAGATCCCGGCAATTCATGCTGCTTCAGGTTAAAATGACGATCACGAATGGCAATCGACCGATTCATCCGTTCAATAACTTTCCTGCAAGCTGGAATGGTGCGACTGCCGGGATTGGTGATCAACGTCTGTCCAAGCACTCGGGAACTCAGTTGAGACAGGCCATTGGCTTCATGCAGATCAAGCCACCAATCGGCCCAATGTTCACGCGCCAACCGAAAAACTGCCGCAGCGAGCGGATGCTTGGCCTTGCCTGACATACGGCGTGGAAACGTACGATTCAGATCTGGCTTGCCTCTGATTTTCTTGGCGTAGGCTTGCTGGTTCACACGTGGCACGATAATTAACAGCCCTCGCCGAATGCTGTGGCGACCAGTCGCACAATCATCTGCGAGTTTTTGCGCAGCAGCCATGCTCGCCGTTTCGTTCCCGTGAACCCCGGATGTAATAAACATTACCGGTCCCGGCATCATGCCACGTACGATGAAATAGGGAGTGGCGTGTACACTGGATGCTGCAAGGACATGTTTGGTCACAAGCATGACGCTTCACCTCCATTAGTACAGTACGCCATGTCCCTCTTTCATGTAACGGCGTAAGAACAGGTCTTCATCCTATTTCATCACAAAATGGGCCAACTAATACACCCGGTGGATGATATCTTCGAAGTCGGGTTCCTTCATCTCCACATCTTCAATCTCACCCCATTGTTCAAGTTGCTTCAGAATGTCCATCGTTCTCCATTCCTTCCGGTTAACTTCCACAGTGACAATCTGCCCTTCCACTGCTGTGATCTGAATGGGGGACGGTATGATATCAGGCATAAGAAATGAACCCCGATACGTAACTCGGATAAGTGTCGGCAGACCGATAGTGTCACGCAGAGAAGGGATCGAGCCGTCATATGTAAGCTGACCATGGTTGATCACCATGACCCGGCTGCATAACTGTTCGATGTCGTCCATGTCATGGGTGGTCAGCAAAATCGTTTTGCCAAACTCCTCATTTAATGTACGTAGAAATTGGCGTATGTTCCGTTTGGCGTTCACATCCAGTCCAATCGTGGGTTCATCGAGAAAAAGCAGTTCGGGATCATGCAGCATGGAAGCTGCGAGATCCGCACGCATGCGTTGTCCAAGCGAGAGCTTACGGACAGGCGTGGCCCAGAACGATTCAAGGTCCAGCAGCTCGGCGAACTGGGACAGCCGTTTCTTTTTGTCTTCGGTCCGGACGCCGTACATCTCGGCCAGAATATCATATGAATCTTTCACAGGCAGATCCCACCAGAGCTGGCTGCGCTGGCCAAATACAACGCCGAGTCTACCCACGGTTCTGCGCCTGTCCAGATGCGGGTTCATACCGTCAAGCCTTACCTCGCCCGAGGTGGGGTGCAGGATACCTGTCAGCATTTTGATCGTTGTAGATTTGCCGGCCCCGTTTGGACCGATGTAACCTACAAACTCACCTGGGCCGATATCAAAACTGATATCGCATACTGCTTCCTTGGACACAGTCTCACGTGAAAATAATGTACGTAATCCGGAGAAACGTCCTTCGCGAATAACAGGAGTTTTGAATTCCTTTTGCAGATGTCGTGCTGTGATCATGTTCATAATTCTTTTCGCCTCCTTAGCTACCTGTACTTTGATATTTGGTCAAGCCGAATTGCCAGAAACGCAGACTTGCAGCCAAGCTCAGTACGGCAACCGCCGCAACAACAATAAGAATCCACGCTCCTCCTTCACCCCGCAGTAGATAGAGTGATGGGATATAGTTGACGAACCCTACGGGAATCACCGTTAGCAGAATGCCAGACATCCATTTGGGATATAACGTTAGCGGATATTGGGCAGCCGTTCGTGCTGCATCTTCAGTAATCGTCTGTAATTCCTCGATGCGTGTGGTCCAGAATCCGAGTGTGGCAGTCGCGAGTCCGATAGAAAAGAGAATGACTGCTCCCGTCAGAATAATGAGCAGGGAGAAGGGAATGGCGATCCAGCCGATCTGTCCGCTGTGCATCATGCCTGCCAAAGACCAGCAGAGAATGAATCCGCCTTGCAGGACTTCTCCAGCCATGATGCGGAAGTTTTGCGGCAGCAGTGCCAGCAATACGGGCATGGGACGTGTTAACAGCTGATCAAGCTCACCATTAACCAGATATTTTTCCAGATGATGCACCTCATTGCCGAATGTCCGATACAGTGTTTTGGATAACGTCATGATCGCAAAGAGATAACCGATCTCATGGAGGGACCAGCCCTTAATTGCACCGAATCGGTGCAGTACAAGAGCAACCATCAGGAACTCGGAGATCTGAATTAAAGCGGCCAGTACGGACGCCATGATGAAATTGAACTTGTATTGCATCCGGCTGCGGATGCTTGTTCGAATGAGCATTTTATATAAATGGAACCAGGAAGTTCGCTTCATCCGCCCTGCACCTCCACTTTACGACGTAACACTTGGGTGATTACAAGACAGATCAACGTCATAAAGACGCACCAAAGCAAGGTTCCCCATAACAAGGAGCCATCTTCGAAACCAAGATAGATTCGGGTAGGTACATAGAGAAGGAATGGGTAGGGGGATATCCAGGCAAGTTGTTCAAGCCAGTTCGGCAGCCATTCCAGCGGAATGAAAAAACCAGCCAGCAGATTCATCATCGCGTGATTGCCCCAGTGAAGCCAGGAGGACTCTGTGGTCCACATCGACGTGACACCAATGATGTAGTTCATACAGATGGACAAGTATGCGGCGCCGGCAAGACCAAGTGCAGCATAACCAAGTGTTGAAACGTCTGAGGGCCAATGCAGGGAAAAGACAATGGAGAAGAGCAGGTAGATTGGAATACTTTTGTACACGAACTGGTAGGCAATCTGCCCCCATTCGCGTGCCATCAGGTGGGTGAACAGATGAACAGGCCTCATCAGATCCAGTGCAATCTGCCCTGTCCTGACGGATAGGGGAATCCCCAATCCATTCGTGAGAAAACCCGAGATCCAGAGAGAGGATTGCGTGAATGCAATGTAACTGATCATCCCTTGTGTCCCGTATTCCCCGAGCGTATGGTCGGCCCCGATGCCGATCCAGAGGCAGGCATACATGTAACCAAACATGGCGCTTGCCAAGTTATGTACCATGTGTGCCCCGCGGTATTGCAGATTCCGGGAGTAGGCTTTGGAAGCCAGAGTGAAATAAAGCATGTGACACCTCCGATAAGTGGATTGAACGGCGTTTCCGTTCACTTCAGTCAAGGCGAAAAAGAGAGAAGGACAACAGCATACCAATTTATTCCTTCACAGGCAAGACATTTTTTTAGCTAATAATGGGATTAATAGGGGCGTTCATGATTGCGCCACAAGACAACGGTCTGTCCAGTCATTTATAATTGAGGGGCAGTATCGCAAACGTTTACAATGTAAAATATTCAAATTTTAAATAAACCGCCGGGCTTGTGCCTGACGATTGAGGATACAGAACGAACAATCCGGCAAGAGAGAAGGATGTCATGAAGAAAATTGCATGGGTCACCGATAGTACCAGTACACTGGATCCCGTTTTTGCGGAGCAAAATCATATCTACATCGTACCGCTGCGCATCGTATTTGGAGAGGAATGTTACCGGGAAACCGATGACATTACATCTGAAATGTTCTATGAGAAACTTGCGGAGGCTTCACGTGCGAGCAGTTCGCAGCCACCTATTGGCGAGTTCATTGAACTGTATGAATCGCTCAAAGACAAGTACGATGAGATTATTACGATTCATTGCTCTACAGCGCTTAGCGGAACGCTGCATACGTCCATGCAGGCTGCAGAGATTGCAGGAGTGACGGTGACCGCAATTGATTCAAAGGCAGGTGCCTATCCTCTTCGTGAGATGGTTATGCAAGGATTGGAATGGCAGAAGCAGGGATGTTCGGCTTCCGAGATCAAAGTAAATATTGAACAAATGATTGATAACATGTCCTTTTACCTCATACCAGCGAGCCTTCAGCATCTTCATCGCAGTGGCCGGGTGTCCGGCACACAGCTGATCATCAGTCAATTGCTCAAGATCCATCTGCTGCTCCGATTTGAAGAGGGCAAAGTGGTTGTGAATGAGAAGATTCGCACGTTCAAGCGAACGAAAGATCGCATGTTGGATATGCTTAAGCTGGATATGGAGAAAGTAAAGCATGTATGCATTATGCATGCGAACAATCAGGAAGAAGCCGTCACGATCAAGAAGCAGATTGCCAATCTGCTCCCCAAATTAAAGACCGAAATCATGCCGTTCATCCCTGTGGTGAGTATCCATGCAGGTGCAGGAACCATTGGACTATGCTGGATACACAGCGAGAACGGATATTGAGATTAAACGAACAAGCAATCATCTATAAACGCTCATAGACCTGGCAGGAAAACACACTTTATATCGAAGTGTACTTCCTGTCAGGTTTTTTCGTATGTCATTGCCAATTCAACCAAACTGTGAGGTAATATAGGAAAAATGTTCATGTTGGAGGGAAACGCGTGTCAAGTCACCGCTTGTTGTTTGTTGAAGATGATCGTTCAATTAGTGAAATGGTCGGACCTTATCTGGAAAAAGAGGGCTACGACGTCACATATGCATATGACGGCTTAGAAGCAGAACGCCAGTTCAGCCAGTCACAACCTGGATATGATCTGGTTATTCTGGACCTGATGCTCCCTCGCAAGAGTGGGATGGATGTACTGCAAACCATTCGGGCAGTGAGTTTGGTGCCTGTGCTCATTCTGTCTGCGAAGGATGGGGAGGTGGATAAAGCGCTCGGTCTGGGCTTCGGCGCAGATGATTACTTGAGCAAACCTTTCTCGTTAATCGAACTGACCGCCCGCATTAAAGCTGCCATTCGTCGCGCCAATTATACCGCTCAGCCTGTGGCAGAAGTGGCTAAAGATCAGCGTATTCACATTGGAGGACTTGTAGTCGACATGGAGACGTACGAGGTGGAGCGTGAAGGTACACCCGTCAAGCTAACCTCCAAGGAGTTTGGCATTCTGAAGCTATTGGTCACCCATCCGGGCAAAGTGTTCACCAAGGCCCAGATCTACGCCTCGGTCTGGGATGATCATTACTATGGGGACGAAAATATCATTAACGTACATATGCGTCGTCTGCGTGAGAAACTGGAGGCTGATCCTTCAGATCCCCAGTATATCAAGACACTCTGGGGCATCGGATATAAGCTGGAGGCGGAGCAGACATGACACTGATTTTTGCTATTACAACAGGTATTCTAGCCATTCTGGTCATTGGATTGTGGATGAGATTGCGGAAACGCAGCCAACACCTGTCCTATATTCATCAGAAAATATCCGCAATTCTGGATCAAGGCACCTTTGAGCGTTTGCTTGTATTCAACAGTGATGAGCAGGTTAGCCAGCTTCTGAAAGACATGAACCAGCTGTTGGACCATGCGCATCGCGCTAAGGCCGGTTATACGAATCAGGAGAAGGAAATGCGCAATATGCTTTCCAACATTTCACATGACCTGAAAACGCCGCTCACAGTTGTGCTGGGTTACAGTGAGACCTTGCTGCACAGTTCATCACTGACCGATCAGGAACGGAAGATTATGACGGAGAAAATCCAGGATAAGGCGCAGGAAGTTTTGCGTTTGATCCATTCCTTTTTTGACTTGGCGAAGCTGGAATCCGGAGACACGGAGCTGGTGCTTAGTCGGGTGAATATAAGCGAATTAAGCCGCGTGAAGATGCTCTCCTTTTATGAAATGTTGACGAAGCTCGGGTTGCACGTTCAGTTGGAGATACCTGAGGGGGATATCTTCGTGCAAGCGAATGAAGAAGCTCTGGACCGAGTGTTGGATAATCTGATTACCAATGGGATGAAATATGGAGCAGAGGGTAAGGTGTTGGGTCTATCAATTGAACGATCGACAGATGGACATGTTACGCTGCAGATCTGGGATCAAGGCAAGGGGATTCCGGAAAGTGAGCATAATCGTGTGTTCGAACGCATGTATACGCTGGAGGATTCCCGTAATCGACTCTATCAGGGCAGCGGTCTTGGTCTAACGATCACGAAGCGGTTAGTTGAGCGGATGGGTGGAAGCATTCATTTACATAGTGTGCCACATCAACGGACGGTATTTTCAGTGACCTTCAAGGCTTGGTAGAGCTGTTTTTGGTGTTATCGGGCAAGCTTAAGGTTTTTGTAAGATTTGATTAATAAAAAAGCAGACTTTTCTCTTTACAATACAGATATAGGAACCCGGACAGGGGACGTAAAGGAGAACAAGACGATGAATTATATCGCACGAACGATAGATGTGACCAAAGTATATGAAGGGGCAGAGGTTGTATCCAACGTCAATATGAGTATTAAGCAAGGTGAGATCTATGGGTTTCTTGGTCCGAACGGTGCAGGTAAAACAACCATCATGAAGATGCTAACCAATCTCGTCAAACCCACCTCAGGGGAGATTGAATTGTTTGGGGAGAAGCTTACGCCGACCTCCTATGAAGTGCTGAAGCGAATGGGGAGCATTATTGAATATCCTTTTTTCTATGATAGACTGTCTGCTCGCGAGAATCTGGAGCTTCACTGTGAATACATGGGATTCTACAACAAAAAGATCATCGACAACACGATGGAGATGGTAGGGTTGAAGGATACGGGCAAGAAATCGGTCAAGGACTTCTCCCTGGGCATGAAGCAGAGGCTCGGACTGGCTCGTGCACTCATAACCACACCTGAACTGCTCATTCTGGATGAACCGATCAACGGATTGGACCCTGTAGGGATCCGGGAAATGCGAGATTTGTTCAAGCGCCTTAGCAACGAGTATCGCATCACCCTGTTGGTCTCAAGTCACATTCTTGGCGAGATAGAGCAGATTGCCGACACGGTTGGTGTCATTCGCGGTGGTCGCTTGGTCGAAGAAGTATCGATGGAGAGCATTCGGGGAAGTCAAAATGAGTACATTGAGCTACAGGCGGTAGATATCCGCAAAGCGACCTATGTCATTGAACATCAACTTGGTTTGAGTAATTATAAATTGGTCGATGACCACACGGTACGCATTTATGATCCGGGAATCATTCCTTCGGAACTAAACACCAAGCTGGTCCAGTATGACATTGAGATCGAATCCTTATCCAAACGGGCTCATTCCCTTGAGGAACACTTCATGAAGCTTGTGAAAGGGGATGATGACGTTGCTTAAACTGATCAGGCTTGAGATGCGGAAGCACCGCTTTTCGCGGAATTTTGCAGCTGCAGGTATTGCCAATGTGGGCATTCTTCTTTTTCTGATTATGATAGGATTTGTGGATATTGGAGCAGACGATTATGCCTATGCCGATTATCAGATGGCCTTTATGATTATTGATACGTTTGTGAGGGCAACCTTTATCGTGTTCGCAGGAGCTTTATTATCCAAGCTGGTGATCAGTGAGTATCGAAATAAAACGATGAACGTGATGTTCACCTATCCAATCCAGCGTCATAAAATCATTGCAGCCAAATTGATTATCGTGTTTCTTTTCACCTTTGTGATGATTATGGTTACCGACCTGTTGATGGGCTCACTGCTGTTGATTGCTAATCAATTCTACGCTTTCATTCCTGGCTCGTTGACATATCAGGATATGTTGGGATTTCTGTTGAAGTATGGTATTAGTTCCTTATCGGCAGCCAGCATGGCACTCATTCCCTTATTCTTTGGTATGCGTAAGCATTCAGTTACAACTACTATGACCTCTTCCCTTCTGCTGGTGTTGGTTGTCTGCTCCGGATTTAACGGGTCGGAGTATTCCATTCATTCACTGATTATTATCCCTCTGACCCTTGGAGCTGTAGGGATATGGATTGCTTCGTTGTCCATGTTTCGTCTGGAGACCAAAGATGTGAACTGAATCATCCTGAAAACCATGCTCCGTATGGCTTTAGATGCCATTGACATCCGCTCGTACAAGGGATAGGATAATGTCAACTGAGACACGAAGGAGAATGCAACGATCATGACGATTCCAAAAACATTAACAATAGCTGGTTCGGACACGAGCGGCGGTGCAGGGATTCAAGCTGATTTGAAAACTTTCCAGGAGCTGGGTGTGTATGGTATGACCGTACTGACTACAGTTGTGGCGATGGAGCCCGATACATGGGATCACCAGGTCTTTCCTGTGGAATTAAATGTGGTTGAAGCCCAGCTTCGCACGGTTCTGGACGGCATCGGTTTTGATGCCATGAAGACAGGCATGCTCGGTTCTGTAGATATTATTGAATTGGTGGCAAAACATATTCGCCGCAGTGGCCTGCCACAGATCGTTATTGATCCCGTGATGGTCTGCAAAGGTACAGATGAAGTGCTGCAACCTGAAAATACGGAAGCGATGATCGAATTCCTGTTGCCAGGTGCGGATCTGGTTACACCTAATCTGTTCGAAGCATCTCAACTGGCGAAAAGTGGACCGATTCGTTCCAAGGAACAGATGGAAGCAGCAGCAGCAACCATTCATGCCCATGGCTCGAAACATGTTCTGATCAAGGACAGAGGTGTAATTAGCCCGGGTAAAGCAATGGATCTACTCTATGATGGAACCAACTACGAATGGTTTGAAGCCGATGTTGTCGGCTCTGGATATACGCATGGTGCGGGCTGCACTACGTCTGCGGCGATTACCGCAGGCTTGGCTCGTGGTCTTTCAGTGAAAGAGGCTGTTCGTGAAGGTAAAGCCTTCGTGACTAAAGCGATTGCCGGCGGATTCCCGTTGAATCGTTTTGTTGGTCCTACACTGCATGTGGCACACCGTCTGGAGCAACAACGCTAAGTGTTACCTGTGAGCGCGCAGTAGCGCTTCAATTCTGGATAACACACGTCGATTTCATCCAAGTAGCTGTCAATGAGCAAGAGCTTGCTCGTTGACGGCTTCTTTTTTGTGCGAATTTTGATAAAAATTAGTAACTTTTGGCTTATATTAATCGTATATATCATGGAGTTCATTCCAAAACATGTCTGGACACATGAACGACACATGGAATAGGTATGTTATCATCAGAAATCTAAAAAGGAGAGTCGGCCATGATCAGAACAGTGCTTCTGGTGGAAGATGAAAGCCGCATTCGTGAGATTGTGGCCGATTATTTCATAAAAGAACAATGGAACGTTATAGAAGCAGAACATGGAGTACAGGCATTGGAACTGTTGGCTCTGCATGAGGTGGATCTGGTCATTTTGGATGTTTTGATGCCGGAAATGGATGGATGGACGTTATGTGAGCATATTCGATCCCAATCCACCGTACCTATTATCATGCTGACTGCACGGTCCGAGGATGACGATAAAATTCATGGATTTCAGCTGGGCGTAGACGATTACGTCACCAAGCCGTTTAGCCCACGTGTGCTGGTTGCACGTGCAGAGACATTAATGAAGCGTGTTGAAGGCGCAGTTGGACGAGAGCAAGGTGTCATTCGCTTCGGACAGGTAACGCTTGATCCATGGGCTCGGCGGCTGGAGAAGGACGGAATTGAAGTCGAGCTTGCGCCAAAAGAATATGAGCTGTTGCTTTATTTGGTGCGAAATGCAGGAATTGTGTTGTCCCGAGATGCCATTTTGAATCGGATCTGGGGATTTGATTTTGAAGGAGACTCACGTGTTGTGGATACTCATATCAAGAAGCTGCGCGGCAAATTAGGTGATGAAGCCAAGTGTATCCGGACGGTGATTGGTACCGGATATCGTTTCGAGGCAGAAGCATGAGAAGAAATGGCGTAACGATGAAGCTTTTCCTGGTCATGGCAGGATGTCTGGTTCTTCTATATGGAACAACGGTATTTGCCCAGTTGGTCTGGTTCCCGGACTTCTATCAGCATCAGAAGGTCAGCAGTATGAAGAAAAAGCTGTCCAAGTTCGAACAGCAATACTCCAATGGCCATTGGAGTGATCTGCAGCTAGCCAAGGAAACCGGTAAGTTCATGCGTCAGAATCAGTCACATCTGGTAATTCTGACCAATACCGGAAGACTGGTTAATGACCCGTTCCATATTACGTTGTTACAGCAGGATGGGAGTCACGTGAAGGTGTCCTTGTCCTTGTTTATCAATAGTGAGAATGCTGGCTGGATTACATCTCATCTGAAATATGGGCAGGAACTCACGGTGAAAGGCCCAGCCAGCGGGTCCATGGTCTATCCATACAAAATCCAGGATGCTACTTCTGCTGCATGGGGAACAGAAAGCTTTCAGGAATCCATTGAACCGGTAAAGGAATGGTCAGGCGTACTGACCGAGGTAGTTCTTCCCAATCTGGCAACGTGGAGCCAGAGGCAGGGATTGCTGGTGCAGGCACTGGATAGTCGGTTCCCTTTGTCCACAGAAGACCAACTTGCGTTGGCCAACGGCAAAATGCTCAACGAAGAATGGATGGATAGCTGGAGTGGTGTTCGCAATGTGATCACTATTGCTCCAGTGCATCGTTCCGGACCTGAGCAGCAACTGATTTTCTCACTCACCTCTCTACAGGAGATGAGGGAAGCAAATGAGGCAACACGTTTGTTCTATGCATATTTTGGCATTGGGGCATTTATATTGATTCTGTTGCTAGCGTTGCTTCTGTCCCGAATTGTAACGAAGCCGCTCTTGGCCTTGAACCATGTTGCCAAGAAAATGTCTACGCTGGATTTCACGGTGAAATCACCCATCCGGCGTAATGATGAAATCGGCAGTCTGTCTAACAGCCTTAATGCTTTATCGGGGACATTGGGTCAGACACTCGAAGAGCTGAGGCAGGCCAACACACAGATGCGTACGGATATGGAAATGAAGCAGCAGATTGAACAGCGACAGCGCAAGTTTTTTGCCGATGCATCTCATGAACTCAAGACACCAATCAGTATCATTAAGGGATATTCCGAAGGGCTGAAGGACGGCGTGAGTGAGAGCAAGCGGGAGCGCTACATTGAGATCATTGCCGATGAGGCGATCAAGATGGAAACGATGGTTGAAGAGATGCTGGATCTGGTGCGACTGGAATCCTCAGCGGTTCAATTGAATACGGATGCTGTTGCACTAGCTGACATGATTGAAGATATCGCCGGCCGTCTGGGTCCGCAACTGAAGGACAAAGGATTGGATGTGGTGCTTGTATCCACAACAGAACAGACGGTTGAAGGTGACCGCAGCAAGCTGGAGCAAGTTATTTTCAATATCATGATGAATGCTATACGTCATGCAATACCACATACCGATATAACTATTGAGATCAGCAGGCGTGAAGGTTTTGTCCATATTTCCATTGAGAACAAGGGCGAGCACATTGCTGAAGCTGAGCGGCAGTATATATGGGAGAGGTTCTATCGGGTCGAGCGCTCACGTAATCGCAAAATGGGGGGAACCGGGCTCGGTCTGGCCATTGCGAAGCAGATTCTCGATCTGCATGGGTGCAATTATGGAGTGGAGAATACACCGGATGGAGTCCGTTTTTATATTATTTTTCCTAAAGCCTAGTACGAAAGGGAGTCAACTCTTATGAAGTCTTTACCATCGATTTTAACCTTGGGGAATCTGAGTTCAGGCATGCTGGCAGTCATTATGGCTATTCATGGTGAATTTGCCCTGGCTGTGATGATGATATGGGTAGCGATGTTCTTTGATCTGTTTGACGGCTATGCAGCCCGCAAATTGCACTGTGAGGGTGAGTTCGGGAAAGCCCTGGACTCGCTTGCGGATGTAGTTTCATTCGGAACAGCCCCTGTGCTGATTCTGTACCTGAACTCCATGAATGAAGTGAGTGTGCTGGGAATGGCACTGACCGCATTGTTTCCGGTTTGCGGTGCATTGCGCTTGGCCCGTTATAACTGTCAGAAGACAGCAAGCAGCGGTTTTGTCGGGATGCCGATTACATTTGCCGGAGGTCTGATGTCCTTTTTCGCCCTCTGGAGTCCTTATTTCACACACGGTGTAGCCTATCTTGTCATTATTGTATTATCCGGTCTCATGGTGAGCCAAATCCGATTCCCGTCTCTAAAACAAGTGCTAGCCTCACATGAGAAGGATATTGTGGAACCGAAATAAGGAGCGAGTCAGTATGGAATTTGCAAAAGAATTTATTGGTCAATATGGTTATTTCGCAATATACGGACTACTGGCTCTTGGCGTTATCGGGATGCCGATTCCGGATGAGGTGATGATGACGTTTGTCGGTTATCTCGCCTCCATCTCGGTATTGAATTACTCGGTATCCATCGCCGTCAGTTTCGGTGGCGCATTTACCGGAGGGCTGCTCAGCTATACGATTGGTAAGAAGGCCGGCCGACCACTGATTGAAAAATACGGCAAGTGGGTAGGCGTGAATGCCAAACGATTTGGCAGGGTGGAGTCATGGTTTCTCAAATATGGGTATTGGTCCATCATCCTGGGTTATTTCATTCCAGGCATTCGTCATCTGATGTGCTGTTTTTCCGGGATTAGCCGTATGGCGATTGGCAGATATGTAGTGGTATCCAGCATCGGCGCATTTGTATGGTGTGCTGTCTTTATTTCAATTGGTTTTTATGTTGGCGTGTTAACTTAAAATGGGACAGCCTGCTGTCAGAACGGGCATAGATGGAAGACCTCTTGAGTGTAAGGTGGTCTTTTTTTGTTTTCTGTGTAGGATGAGAGGCCTCTTCTAAGTAATTTAATCAACTGTAACTTACTTCTCGGAACTGTAGACTATCCCATAAGCTATTGCAGGCAGTTCAAGTTCAGAGCTAATCCAGCTATTTCTCTGATTAATTCTTCGTGTAACAATTCATATAACAATCCAAGTAACTCTATTATGTAACTCTCCATGTAACTCTTCGTGTAAATTTCCGTTTAACTCCCCATGTAACTCGTTAGTGACTCAAGGATCTTAAACCCCAGTAACTCCAGTGGTTCGCATTGAGCTTTAAGAGTAGTCTAGTAACTCTGAGCGTTTCAAAACGTTTCAAAGGGCATATCCAAAAATGCTGACGAACTCAGGTGAGCTTATTATCGAGATATGAGGCATGTTGGAATTCTAACGAATCCGGTAAACCTTATTTCACGAAAATGCCCCTCCAATTGCCCTGATTTACTCCATATCATCATAATAAGGTGTCCTGAGTTCGTTAAAAAATGAACATGTGCTGTACGGGTGAAATAGCGTGTCTCATGTTCGTAAGATGTAGGTTCGATATCGTTGTGTGCCACTTGCGACATGTAATACCTCTTGAACAATTAGACTGTGAAGAACTCTTAGAGCGTGCTGATCTGTGATTCGCAGATGCGTAGCAAGTTCCGACGGGGCAAAGGGACGGATAATGCGTCTGGCATAACGAACAGTCTCGGCTTCCAGCCAATTAAGGGACGGGGCACATCTGTGGCCATGAATTTTCCCATAAAAGACAGCACTAGCTGCTGGCACCGTTTCGGTTCATCCTTAATGGAGAGATACGCGATCGGCAGAAAAATCCAATCATCCAACGTCAGCAGACAATGTCGCCAGCATAAATCTTTGAAACGCCGTACATCCAGATCACGAGCATGTGGTCCGTAACCTTGAATCTCAATCCCCCCTTTGATACCGTTTCCTGGCAGGTAAGCAAGATCCAGGTACTGATAGCCGTTATGAAAATCACGAACCTCCCATTCGGGTTGCAGATGGTTAAAGTTTTTCATCACTGGAAACCAAACGGAACGCAAGAATTCCAATGTGCTATGTTCCAGTCCATTTTCTATTCTGGAAAGCACTCGGGGGTTCGTCTCCTTCTCCAAAAGGGAGTGCATCCAAACTTTATAAGCCTCATCAAAATCAATGCTCATCGTCTTTCATCTCCTCTAAAAATAAAATAAATTAAAACGAACGTGAATAGTGCTTCAAGTCGTTATGTGAAAATACAAAAAGCCGCTCTGACCCTCTCCAACCTTCATGTCGAAGGGGAAGAATAGATCAAAGCGGCGTGTGCTTCACGACCGATATATTGCTTTTCTAAATCAAGTATAGCTTCAAATACGGAATGATTTCAATACCTTTCAACTAGACCGTATCTCAGCCCTTAGTCTGAAAGCCAAATCGGATCTGATAAGTGCTACACTTTGAACGTGTAAGAACGTGTCTTAATGTACGAGCGAACTTTAAATTTTTAAGGTTAAGTTTTGGCCTGCGACGTTCCCTTACCCATTCAAATATGATTCTTCAATTCCTTTTTCGACTCGCTTTTCACCCTTTTTGCGAGCAAAGGTAATTTTGAGCAGAGGAGGCGTAACCAATGTGGTCACGATAACCATGATCACGACGCTGGTAAAGTACTCCGAATCAAGCAATCCGGAAGCAAGGCCCGTTGACGCGATAATGAGTGCAACCTCTCCTCTAGAGATCATTCCTGATCCAATAGCCAAGGATGACGTACGATCAAATCCGGTAAGACGTGCACCGGCTCCTCCACCAAGAAGTTTGGTTAATATGGCAATTATACTGATGACAACAATAAACCAAATCTGTGAACCCACCCCGTCAAAGGTCACATTTAAGCCGATACTGACAAAGAACACCGGAACAAAAATTCCGTAGGCGATTGGTTCAAGTTTGGTTTCAACTTCATGTTTGAAGTTGGTTTGAGAGATCGCAATACCTGCTGCAAAAGCACCAATAATTCCTGCAACACCCATCCACTCCGCAAAGTAGGAAAATCCGAAACAAATGATCAGTCCCGCAGTAATAACGGTTTCCGTTACCTTCAATGGTGCCATCCACTTCATGATGCGTGGAACAAGGAACCAGCTGGCAGCGATAATGATAACAAAGAATAATAACTTCTTACCAATGAGTAGAGAGATCGAAGTATCTCCACCGCCTGTACCTAGCAAGCTCATCATAACAGCGAGAATGACAACGACCAGGACATCATCGACGACAGCTGCACCAAGGATTGTTGTCCCCTCACGTGAGCTGAGTTGATCCATGTCTTTTAGTGTCTGAACCGAAATGCTTACAGACGTTGCACAGAACAACAGTCCAAAGAACAGAGCATGCGTTTGCGACATTCCGAAAGCAATGGCAGAACCATAACCTCCAATGAAGGGTAAAATGATACCACCTACAGCAACAGCAAACGCTGCTTTCCAGTTTTTCTTCAATTGTTCCAGATCAGTTTCAAGTCCGGCAATAAACATCAGAAGAAGTACCCCGATCTCGGCCATATAATGGACGAAATCACTCTGTTGAACCCAACCAAGCAGCGCAGGTCCGAGGATGACACCGACGATCAGTTTCCCTAAAACAGAAGGTTGACCGAGTCTAACGGACAAATCACCCGCAAGTTTGGTGAAGATCAAAATAAGTGCAAGAACCAAAACAAATTCCATAAGTGTGCTCCTCTCCAGCAGTTGCGTTTTATAGGATTACCAGCCCAAGGGCTATCCATTCTCAGCTTCAAAAAACAAAAAGACACAGAAAGGCATTAAGAAAAGTGCCGTTCTGTGCCTGAAAAAGACAAAGAGGGGCCCTTGGTGACAGGCTCCTCCAGTTTCAACGCGTATGTGATTAATTGCATTAATTATACCACAAATAAAGACTTGGGTAAATGGGAGCTGCGGTGGATTTGATTGAAAACAGCCGCAAAGGGGCACTTTATAGGGGAGTGCAACGGTTTTTGTTCAGAGTGTTGTCACTTAACAGCCCGGAATTGCCGAGATATAATGATATAGAACATAGAAGTTAGGATATGAGGAGGATTTTGCATTGGGCAAAAATAACAAAGGGGAGCCGAACATTCCATCCCCGACGAGCAATAAAAATTTCGCAGGCATCATTATTACGATTTCCATTCTCGCTAATGTCATTATTTTATTATTGTTCTTCGCACCGTCCATTGGATACAAAGGTGATGTGACCTTTGATATTACGGTGTTGCCACGGTTTAATGCCGTGTTTAACAGCTTTACCTTCATCTTCCTGCTCGCAGCGCTTATTGCTATTATCAAGCGGAATGTGAAGTTGCACAAACGATTTATTCTTGCTGCATTCTCAACAACACTTTTATTCCTCGTGACCTATCTGACGTTTCACTACCTCTCACCAGAGACGTCCAAATATGGCGGCGAGGGCATCATTCGTTCCATCTATTTCTTCATTCTGATTACCCATAGTATACTGGCAGCCCTGATCGTTCCGTTGGCGTTGTTCACACTTGTGTGGGGCTGGACGAATCAATTGAAGAAACACCGCAAAATTGCACGTTGGACGATGCCAATCTGGCTGTATGTCAGTTCCACAGGTGTCGTCGTATACTTGATGATGGCACCGTATTATTAATGTAATTAAGCATATCTTGCTCATCTTGAGGGTAATGTTTCCATGGAAGGAGGGTTCACGGTTATGTACAGAGTTGTTTTGATTCGTCATGGACAGAGCATGTGGAATGTAGAGAATCGTTTTACGGGTTGGACGGATGTCGATCTCACAACAGATGGTTACGGAGAAGCTCGTAAAGCTGGGAAGATCATGAAGGAGCAAGGGTTTGATTTTGATTATGCCTATGCCTCCGTCTTGAAACGTTCCATCCGTACACTGGATATTGCGCTCGATGAGATGGACCTCATGTGGATTCCCATTACGAAGACCTGGAAGCTGAATGAACGTCATTATGGTGCGCTGCAAGGACTGAATAAACAGCAGACTGCGCTGAAGTATGGGGAAGACCAAGTGAAGGAATGGAGACGCTCCGTTAACGTATCTCCCCCTGCATTGGATGAGACCGATGAACGATATGTACAGGATCTGGACAAGTACAAGCGGCTCGGGTGCACCATCCCCGTTACAGAGAACCTGATGGATACATCCAAGCGTGTGCTGGAGTACTGGAATGCGGAGATTAAACCGATGGTATCTGCGGGCAAAAGAGTGCTGATCTCTGCGCATGGTAACACGCTTCGTTCACTCGTCATGCATCTGGACCAATTGTCCGAGGCAGACGTGGTGGCGCTCAATATCCCGACAGGCATCCCGCTTGTCTATGAGTTGGACGAAAACCTGCATCCTCTCGGACACTTTTATCTGACCGCGGATGGTTCAACCTACAAACATGAAGAAATGACCCATATGGCAACACCGTCCGATTAAGCGGACGGCAAATGTGGCTTGAAAGATGACCTCTGAACGATTCGGAGGTCATCTTTTTTTGTGTGATCAAGCCTGTACTTCGTTTCGTTTTGCTCCCAAAGGGTAATTGTCAAACAAGACACGATGTACATTTATCCTGAAGGAGGAGAAGCACATGTCTAAAAGAAGAGGAATACTGATGACGGCGATCGGCGCAGGTGTGACTTATCTGATGAGGAACAAACAAGCAAGAGATAAGCTGTTCAGCACGGTCTCGGGTATGATGAAAAGCTCCAATTCGTCCAATGGAACAAGTCAATCCAGACCACGCGTGGAAGTGAAATAGATTTTGATCGTTCGTTTTTCGTTTGAATGAACATGATGATCATGAGAAACCTGGAGATGAAGTCCTTCCAGGTTTTTTTGTGCAATCTGAGAGCAACCCCTTGCTTTCATCTATAATGCGATTTTTACCAGCAAGAATGATACAATGGATACTTGCAGAACGTATGGAGGGAGATGCACGTATGAAGAAAAATCGTCTAGGTACATCCGAACTGATGGTGTCGGAGATTGGGCTGGGATGTATGTCACTTGGAACCGAAATGGAACCCGCAATGGGCCTGATTCATGAGGCTTTGGATCATGGGGTCAACCTGTTGGATACAGCCGATCTTTACGACGCAGGACGTAATGAAGAGATTGTAGGACAAGCTATTAAGGGGCGCCGGGACCAAGTCGTTGTGGCGACCAAAGTAGGAAATCGTCGTCTGCCCGGCAAAGAGGGTTGGTCTTGGGACCCATCCAAAGCCTACATTAAGCAGGCTGTACATGAAAGCTTGAAGCGGTTGCAGACCGATTACATTGATTTGTACCAGCTGCATGGCGGCACATTGGACGATCCCATCGAAGAGACAATCGAAGCGTTTGAGGAACTGAAGAAGGAAGGACTTATCCGATATTACGGAATTTCCTCCATTCGTCCTAATGTGATTCGGGAGTATGTAAAGAGGGCATCAATCGTCAGTGTGATGAACCAGTACAGTGTTGCTGACCGCAGAGCGGAAGAAGAGGTGCTGCCTTTATTGGAACAAAAGGGAATCAGTGTAATTGCCCGTGGGCCCGTAGCTAGCGGTGTGCTCGCCGATTCCGGATCTGCCAAGGCAGACAAAGGTTATCTGGACTATACGCCAGAGCAACTATATACCATTCGGCAAGGGTTAAGTCGTCTTGTTACGGACCAACGCAGCATGGCTCAGACGGCTATTCGGTATGCGTTATCCCATCCTGCGGTTGCAGCCGTTGTCCCTGGTGCTAGCTCGAGAGACCAGTTGCTGCACAATATTGCCGCTTCGAATTCGCCTGCACTTACCACCGTAGAAATTCAGCAAATACGTGAGCTTAGTCCCGCTAATCTATACAAGCAGCATCGCTAACGCCATTAAGCCTATTTTCAATTGTAACTATACAAGGTACAATGAAGATCAGCCATTAAAAGCAACATATAAGGGAGAGAAGACATATGGAAAGAATTCAAAGTGAACAGCAATATTTGGATACAATCAACTCTGATGGTTTTACCGTCATTAAATTTGATACAACCTGGTGTCCAGACTGCAAAAACCTGGATCGTTTTATCGGGGATGTTATCGACCAACATACGGACAAAACCTTCTATGCCCTAGATGCAGAAAAGTTCCAGCCGTTTGCTGAAGAAAATGGTGTACGCGGTATTCCAAGCCTGCTTGTCTTCCAAAACGGCAAGAAAATCGCACATCTGCATAGCAAATGGGCTAAAACACCTGCTCAAATCTCCGAGTATCTGGAGACGCTTGAATCCAAAGTTTAAGCGTATGAAGGCAAAAGCAGCTTGTTAATTAACTTAACTACGGAGACCTCTTCTTGTCCAGCGACAGGAAGGGGTTTTTCTGCTTCATTCCAGCACGCAAAATGTGTATTCGAATAAGTGAAGTTGAGGACTAGCGCTTGTTTAGAATTTGTTCAGTGCTCCCATGTATACTGTGAGAACAAACTGAATATTTGGAGTGAACAAGATCCGTATGAAAAATGAAATTTTTGAGGAAATGCACCAATTAAGCCACAATGATGACCGAAGATACCGATTGTTGATGATCGGAGTCAAGCAATTGCTGCAGCAACAAAAGGAGAATAGATATAATCTGCGTGAAAGATTAAAATATCGGAAGAAACACCGGAGCATTCAAGTGAAAGAGTGGTCCTAAGCCAGACTGTTTTTGGAGAAGTGAACATGAATCTGAATGTCCAAGATACATAGTGAACCTAGTCAGCATCACCAATGGTCCCACCCAACCAAAAAGGAAGTCACGAAGAGCAAGACTTCATCTAAGTACAGCTATTCCTGTTTCTAAGCAGCCCAAAAATCATAGATCAACGGAATCGTGAATGAACAGAAGCATAACATATAGCATAAATATGGCGGCCTCGTTCCAAATGGAATGTGAGGCCGCCATTGATTTTGCCTGTCTTAATTCATTGCAATGTAAGGTTACATTAAAATAATAAAGAACACGGCTGCCAAGACGAAGCGATACACGGCAAAGACGGTCAGGCTCAATTTTTTCAAAATGGACAGGAACGTCTTGATCGCAAGCATGGCGACGATGAAAGCAGCGATGAATCCTATCGCAAAGATCGGGAAATCACTGCCGTTCAGGTGATCAATACTTTTGTACAGGTCATATCCCGTAGCACCAATCATAATTGGCACAGACACGAGGAATGTGAACTCCGCAGCGGCTACGCGGCTTACCCCTGCAAAGAGACCGCCTGAGATCGTTGATCCGGAACGGGAGAAGCCTGGCCACAATGCCAAGATCTGAAATATACCCACTGCGAATGCCTGTTTGTAAGAAATATCATCGACATCATGGGTAGTAATGCGTTCACTCTTACGGCTCCAGCGTTCGGCCACGATCATCAATATACCACCTATAACGAGGCTGTACAGCACTGTCTCCGGACCAAACAAATGTGCCTTGATCCAGTCGCGGAATACAAGTCCGATGACTACGGCAGGAACCATCGCCAGGAAGATATGTCCCAGATTGAGGCGGCGGGAGTAAGGTCTGCTGCCTCCGGTGAAGCGGAACATATCAATGAACTTGTTCCAATACAGTACAACAACAGCAAGTACAGCTCCGAGTTGAACAACCACCTCAAACGTTTTGACTGACTCGTTGTCCTCCGATAAACCCAGCAAGTGGGCAGTCAGAATCATGTGTCCAGTGGAGGACACGGGCAAAAACTCAGTCAAACCTTCGATGATGCCCATAATAATGGATGATATAATGTCCAATTCTCTTCCTCCTTGATATGCAGGTGACAGCACAGGCTGTCCTGCTTGACCATGCCTGTTCATTTGAACAAGGCTATCACCTATTATGATCACAAATGCACTCAACTTCAACTTATGCTTGTAATCATTTGTTTAAAACTATATTGACAAAAACCTAGTTATCCCATAGGATATACATTAACTGACTGACTCATCAATCGGGAGGGTTACAGGAATGACCAAAATCAACGGTTTGGAACCCGGTGAAGAACGGCGGGACCAAATAATACGCATAGCAATGGAGCGTTTTGCAACCCAAGGTTACCATCAGACGAAAATTTCCGATATCGTCCGTGAGGCTGGTGTGGCGCAAGGGACGTTTTACTGGCATTTCAAAAGCAAAGAAGCCATTGCTTCGGAAATTATATTAACGGGCAAGGAGGAATTGCTTGAGGCGATTGGACAAGGATACCGCAAGGATGCCGGATCGGTAGAAGATATGGTGAAAGCATCGGAGAGGCTATTCACTGACCTGTTCATGTTCGCCGCACAGAATCGATATTTTATGGAACTGTTGCTTAAAGGCATCGTGACCGAAGAATCCGTACAACGTCTGGTCGAGGAGACACGAAATGCCGTCGAGACTGCGTTCCGTCACAATATGGAACGTGCCATCGAACTCGGCATGTTGCCTCAGGGCATGGATGTACCGCTGCGAGCAGCGCTGTTGGTAAGCATGATCGAAGGCATGATATCGCGCTGGTTGTTCGGTTCGGATGAGTTGCACAGCAAGTTCTCCGCCATGACAGCTTCTTCGTTGGCAGCTGAGGCAGCAAGCTTTGAATTTTACGGACTATTGGGTACATAAGCATGTGCAAAGTCCGCAGCTTTAATTTTCAACGAGAGACCAGAGATTCACATGATTACACAACTAGCAGGGAATAATGGGTACAACTGCTGTTTGATCACAATAACGTAACCAAATGTACACCCAGATCAATACACGAATGAGAGGAAGTTAACGTAATGAAAAAAACATATGGATCGAAAACGCGTAAAGGCTGGTCTTTGACAGCGATTCTGCTGATGACTGTGTTGGTACTTAGTGCTTGTGGAAGTAAGGCAACAGACAATGGGGGCACGAATGGTGCACAGGCAAGCAATGAACTGGAGCAGATCAAGTCTGCTGGCGTGATTAAAGTGGGCATGATGGGCACATACGCACCATACAACTTCCTGAACGATAAGAAAGAAATGGACGGTTATGATGCAGATATCGCACGTGAGGTTGCGAAGCGTCTTGGGGTTAAGGTTGAATTTGTATCACAGGAGTTCTCCGGTCTGACACCAAGTCTGCAAGCGAAGAAGCTGGATGCCATTATCAGCCAGATGACCATTACCGATGATCGTAAGAAAGTTCTCGATTTCAGTGATCCGTATATTACGAACCAAGTGAAAATCATTGTAAAAGAAGACAATAACGATATTACCAAGCTGGAAGATTTCAAAGGAAAAACAATTGGCGTAGGTCTGGGTACAAATGATGAGACGTATCTGCGTAATGAAGTGTTGCCTAAAGTGGGAGACTTCACGATTAAAACATATGACGATGTCATCTCTTCACTGAAAGACCTGAATGCTGGACGGATTGACGCCACAATCAACAACATGTACGCACTGAAACCGATTGTTGATGCCAACGGATTAAAGATCAAAGCTGTAGGCGAAGCAATCAAGAGTGACCAAGCAGGTATCGCTGTTCGCAAAGACAATCCGGAACTCGTTGCAGCATTGAATGACGCGCTCAAAGGCATGAAAGATGATGGCACATATAACACCATCTTCAAAAAATGGTTTGGTGAAGAGCCTGCGCAATAATGAACTGGCAAGGCGAAGGGGAGATTTAACCCATGGAACTGGTATTTGAGAATATCCCCTTCTTTCTGAAGGGGGCTTACTATACGTTATACGTAACGGTGATCTCGATGTTTTTTGCATTCATCATCGGATTACTTGTTGCTATTGCTCGTCTAAAGGGACCGATGTGGCTTAGGCTGATCGCAAGGTTTTATGTATCCATCATGCGGGGAACCCCGCTGCTGGTGCAATTATTCGTCATTTATTACGGATTGGTCGATTATGGAGTGACCCTGGGGTCCCTTACAGCTGCCTGTCTGGGACTAAGTCTGAATGCAGGGGCGTTTCTGTCGGAGACGTTCCGTGGAGCGATTCAGGCTGTACCGAAAGGACAGATGGAAGCTGCATACGCAACCGGAATGACCCCGGCTCAAGCAATGAGACGCATTATCTTTCCGCAAGCAGTGCGCATTGCCATCCCGCCGATGGGGAACACGTTTATTGGCATGTTGAAGGAAACATCACTTGTGGCTGCGATTGGTGTTACGGAGTTGCTGCGCTCGGCACAACTGCTGGTATCACAATATGCGGTGAATATGCCGTTTTATCTGGCGATCGGTGTGATCTACTGGATTATGAGTATCGGCTTCTCGGCCATTTTGGAACAAGTGGAGCGCCGGTTAGCCCGCGCTTACTGATGGGAGGAGAGAACCGATGATTACAACAACCGGACTTACCAAACGTTTTGGACAAAATGAAGTGCTCACGAACATCGATCTTCATGTCGATGCCAAAGATATTGTTGTATTGCTCGGTCCGAGTGGTTCAGGCAAAAGTACCTTGCTGCGCTGCCTAAATGGACTGGAAGAACTGTCTGGAGGACAGATTGAAGTGAACGGTGTTGTGGTCAACAGTGCTGATTCGCTGCGTGTACAGCGTGCCCGGGTATTGGAGATTCGCCGCCAGACCGGCATGGTATTCCAGCAGTTCAATCTGTATCCGCACAAGACGGTGCTGGGCAATGTCATGGAAGGTCTTGTGACGGTGAAAAAAATCAAGCGTGACGAAGCGGCCGAACGTGGCCGGATTCTTCTGGATCGCGTGGGCCTGTCGGACAAGCAGGATGCATATCCATCCCGATTGTCCGGTGGACAACAGCAGCGGGTCGCCATTGCACGTGCACTTGCGATGGAGCCTGAAGTGATGCTGTTTGATGAGCCAACTTCTGCCCTTGATCCCGAACTTGTCGGAGAGGTGCTTTCCGTTATGAAGGAGCTGGCAGAGGAAGGCATGACGATGCTGGTCGTGACGCATGAATTGAAGTTTGCCCGTAATGTGGCGAACAAAATCGTCTTTATGGCGGATGGATCGATCGTGGAAGAAGCAAGTCCACAAGCATTCTTTGAACATCCGAAGCAAGAACGCACCCGCCGTTTCTTGCAGCAAATTACTGAATTTTGATGAAGATAACAGCGATCGGAAGAACGAACGTATCCTAAGCGGGTATTTAAGGTCGTGAACGATATCAGTTCAACTAAACTTTTTGCACAAGAACGGAGAGGACAGAAGAAACCTGGAGAAGCGGAGCGTGCGCCTTTATCCCCTGATTTTCTCCTTGAAGAAGGGAATCAAAAAATCTGGGGATAACAGCGATCGGAAGGTTATTCTGTCATCGGAGTGGAAAGTGCAAACCTTTTTCGCTTGAACTTAACCTATTTTAAGAAAGAAGGATAACATCATGAATGTAACAACCGTATGGAAAGGCAAACGCGCATTTACTTCCGAAGGACCGTCTGGCTACGCGGTTGGCATGGATGCCACTGCTGCTTATGGTGGTGACAGCAAGGGTGCAACCCCGATGGAATTGTTACTGGCGGGTCTCGGCGGCTGTATGGGAATCGATATTACGATGATTCTGGACGCATTCCTGGACAAAATTGAGTCGATTGAGATTGAAGCGCAGGGGACACGCAGCGAAGAGATGCCGAAAGGCTTTACATCCATTGATCTGATCTTCAAAGTCGATGGGGATATCCCAGATTACCGTATCTGGAAAGCCATCCAGATGGCTGAGGAAAAATATTGTGCAGTTTCCGCTTCACTGAACGCCGACATTCATCCGAAGCTGATCCTGAACGGCATAAGCACACCTCGTCCTTAACAGCACGCGCATAAAATTTATACTGAGCAGGCACTTCCAATCGTGGGAGTGCCTATTTGGCTTTTTTAACCTACCAACGAAATAATGTGGTAAGCTCGGCCGACCGCATAAGAAGCCATATTAACATGAGAAACTATGCTGGCTTGTTGCCCGGCAACAGATATATCCATTGTGATGACAATCCGAATTCTGGCGGTTATGTGGTATGATTAATTTAGAGGACAGAACATCCTGATCCTGCTCTTTATATGTAAGCGCTTATACAGATGACGGAAGGTGCAGACATGTTTAAAAGGCTAATACGAACCACCAATAATCTCAAATTAAAGCATAAATTGCTCATTTCCTATGTACTGGTTGTCATGATTCCGGTATTGATTGTTGGTCTTGCTGTGACCAGTTATTTTCGCCAGCAGGCCCTGGACAATGCGATAGGGCAGACAATCATCAATGTGGACAAGATCAAGAGCCAGACGGCGACGATGCTGCGTGTACCAACGGATATATCCAATCTTTTAATGTTTAATGCGGATCTCAAGGAGATCGTGAATAAACGGTACAAGAGCGTTGTGGAGCTAACCTCGGCTTATCTTGCGTACAAAGACTTTCAGGAGTACAGGCGTTTGTACCGTGAGATCGCCGGCATTCGTTTTTACTCAACTAACCCAACATTGATCAACAACCTCGAATTCATCCCGGTAGACAAGCAGACGGAAGAGAGCTACTGGTACCAACAGGCATTGAAAACAACCAGCATCGGGTGGTTCTACATTCCGGACAAGGAAGATAATCCTGTACACAAGCTCAGCTTGGTACGCAAAGTACCTTTTGCCGAATATCGGACCGAGGGCGTATTGATGATAGTCATCAATCAGGATGAACTGAATGGATTGCTCCGTCAGGAACAGTTTGAGACGATGATTACGGACGAGCAGGGGTATGTGGTTGCAGCAAAGAATACCGAACTGGTAGGGAAAACGCTGGACGAGCTTGATTTTGGCGTTGATCTGCAGAATCAGGCAAAGGGAACCATTGAAGCTGATTTTCGGGGGGAGCCCTCCAACATTGTTATTGATGAGTTGGGCCCTGGATCGAGCATGAACAGCCTGAAGGTTATTTCGGTTTTTGCCACCAAAAATATCGTCAAAGACGCCAACACTGTCAGCATGATTGGCATGATTTTCATTATACTTGTGCTCGTTATCGCCCTATTATTCGTATATATCATCTCGTTCCTCACTTCCAACCGATTGCTCCGGCTGAGTAAACACCTCAACAAGCTGGCATTAGGTGATCTGAATGTGACTTCGCGGATTGATGGAAACGATGAGATTGGACAATTGTCACGACAGTTCAACTATATGGTGAAAAGTATCAATGAACTCATGACGCAGGTAGTAGAAGCGACAGAACAGAACAATCAATTGGAAATCGCCCAAAAAGAGATTAAACTGAAAATGATGGCGAGCCAGATCAATCCACATTTCTTGTTTAATGCACTGGAGTCCATTCGGATGAAAGCGCATATTAAGGGAGAAGCGGAGATTGCCAACATTGTCAGACTACTGGGCAAGCTGATGCGCAAGAGTCTGGAGATTGGCAGTGGAAAAACAACCTTCCGGGCTGAACTTGAAATGGTACGTTCCTATTTGGAAATTCAGAAATTCCGTTACGGCGACCGTCTTGCATTCCAGATCGATATTGATCCCGAGGTGGAGAAGATGTACATTCCGCCTCTCATTATTCAACCTTTGGTTGAGAATGCGATTGTCCATGGTCTGGAGAACAAAGAGGGCACAGTCCGTGTTCATATAAGTATTCGTTTAGTAGAGAACATTGTGCAGATCCGTGTGGATGACAATGGTGCAGGCATAACGCCAGAACGACTGGCTGAGGTGATGCAGTTTATCTGTGGACCGGAGGAACAGGAGAAGAGTCGGATCGGCATGCGTAATGTACATCAACGCTTAACATTGACGTACGGGGAGCCATATGGATTGCAGATGAAGAGTGTATATGGGGAAGGAACAGAGGTTTCTTTCACCTTGCCAGCAGGAGGGGACCAACATGTATAAAGTGTTTTTGGTGGATGACGAACCGAGCATACGTGAGGGACTGACAACCATTATCGATTGGGAAAAATATGGATTCCAGGTCATCGCGACAGCTGCAAGCGGGCGTGAGGCTATCTCCCGGTTTGAGGAATTGGAGCCTGATCTGACGATTATTGATATTCGCATGCCCGGTATGACCGGGCTGGATGTGATTGAAGAAGTGCGCCGGAATCATCCGGATTCGCACTTTTTGATATTGAGCGGTTATGCCGATTTTGATTATGCCAAGAAAGCCATCAGTTTTGGTGTGGATGGTTATCTGCTCAAACCGGTGGATGAAGATGAGATCATCAGTGAACTGGAGCGGATTGCTACGATCCTGACCCGTGAACGGGAGACAATGGCACGTCAAGCTGGTGAAGATACTGTCTATCTGGAGCACCAGATTGAGGCGTTGCTCTTTGACAGTTTGGAAGGTGCGGGCAGCATGGAAGAAGATAGCCTGGGGCTGCACTGGCCTCATTATCAGATTATTCTGCTTGAGATGCATGCGGCCCCCGATCTGCAACGAGGAAGTGTTATGAAACGCAAACTGATTGAAGCATTTGACCAGAAAGACCGGGGCATCGTCTTCTCGTTCCATTCCGGTCTGGGGTTGTTAAGCAAGGAAACAATCACATCCGAGTCATCTGCAAGAATTCTTTATGATGAGCTGGAAGGACTTCTGGGAGAATGGGAGGTCCACATGTATGGTGCTGCGGGTGAACCCGTACATTTCACTTCTGAAATTGCGCGTTCATTCACGCAGGCGAATCGTACACTCGGTGAACGCTTCTTGTTCACAGAGAAGCGCATCATGCTGTGGACTGAAGGTAGCGAAGGCAAAGGCGTTGCTGAGCCAGGAGCTGAAGCTGTGGATGGAACACATGAGCCCGTTGAGGACGAACTCGGTGACAAGCTGTATTATGCGTTAGACATCCGTAGCAGTGAGTCCGTTATGCGGGTACTGGGTGAGATGGAAGAGCGCTTGGTCCCATATCACCGAACAGAGCAAGCGATCAAAACGGCTTTCTCCCAAGTGTTCTCCCTAGCGTTCAACAAGCTTGCAGCTACGAATCAACATATGCACTCCATTATGCAAGAACATTCGGTTCTGATTAATGAAGTCTATCATCAATTTACGATGTCGGATCTCAAGGTCATGGCATTGGAACATTTTAATCGCCTTATTCAACGTATGGGTGGGGGGAGCAAGGATACTGTATTGAAACAGATGATTGAATTTATCCAACGTAACCCTGGCGAAAATCTCAAGCTGGAGGTCCTTGCTGAAGTGTTTAACTATAACAGCAGTTACTTGGGGAAGTTGTTCAAGAATCATACTGGAGAGTATTTCAATGCATTCCTGGACAAGGTTCGTATGGAAAAGGCCAAGGAATTGCTGGATGAAGGATTGAAGGTCCATCAGGTCGCGGCGAGAGTCGGGTATGCGAATGTGGACTACTTCCACAGTAAATTCAAGAAATATGTTGGGGAATCTCCTTCTGCTTACAAACAGGCGAGAACCCAATCTTCGTCCAAAGCATCAATGGCTGACCTAAACGAGGAATGAGTACGAAGTAATGGGCCTTGCCCCTGCTTATAAAATAAAACGTTTTCGACATCACTGACATGTTCCAGCTTCATCATATTGTCCATGCACTTCCCATGATAAGCAATGGTCACGGAGGGCACTACATCATAGACTGAGTTTACAAGAACTCAGGTGAAGGGATGGTTATACGATATGAATTTGTCTGATATAGCTAAGGCACGTCATACATTGAACTTCAATGGAACATGGCAGTTTCGATTGGATCTGGAGCCCGATGAGCATATTGCACAAAAGATACTACCGCCTTCACAGTGTGAAAATACATCATGGGAGACCATTCAGATTCCCGGTTCATGGGAAGAGCAAGGATACGGAGAAGAGCCTGAATATGAAAGGCTCGATACCTGGACCAAAATACGTGAGTATGAAGGCTCGGCCTGGTATGCTCAGGATGTACATGTTCCATCAGATGACCCTGGCTGCCAGTATGTATTTCGACTGGAAGGGGTTCGCTGGACAACGGATCTCTGGATGAATGGGCATTATGCCGGGCAGCAAGATAGTCTGGTGAATCAACAAAAGTGGAATGTCACCTCTCTGGTGAAGCAGGGAGAAGTGAATCGGGTGGAGATGCGCGTGGATAATACGATGAAACTTCCGCTGGCCGGAAGCCATATACATTCATTGCATACAGCTACAGCCTGGGGTGGAATCACCGGTGGGGTTTATCTGGACTGTCTGCCTCCATGTCGACTAGAGACGTTACGCATTCAACCCGATGCTGAACATGGAACCATTCTGGTGGGCTGCACTGTAAGCGCTCCCGCCAATAGATCGGATAGAGCGGTTCAATTACATGTGGATATCCAGCATCCAGATGGCACGTGGCTTGATCGATATAGTTCTCATGTGAAGCTGGAAGCTCGACCGCCAACTGATTCAAGCTCAGTAGGTTCAACTGAGTGCCACGCTGTAATTGATCATTGGCGATTGGAACTTGGGACGGAGAAGTCTGTCGCCAGATGGTCGGATGAATCTCCCAAAATGTATAAAGCCGTGGTCCGTCTGTTTGATGGTGAACGGGAACTGGATCAGGTAGAGCAAACATTTGGTGTACGTTCTCTGGTTGCAGATGGTAAGCAGCTCAAATTGAATGGAACGCCTGTCTATTTACGCGGCTATGTGGATTGCTGCATCTTTCCACTCACAGGTTATCCCGTCTGGGACAAGGCACATTACATTCGCCAGTTTCGAGTCGCCAGATCGTATGGCTTCAATCATGTTCGGCTGCATGGGTGGAGCGCGCCGGAGCCTTTCTGGGATGCGGCTGATGAAGAGGGCATGCTGGTGCAGGCAGAGCTGCCCCATTGGTCTCGATTCTTTGAAAAGTCAGATCAGTCAGCGCCGGCTGAAGTGTTGACCTATCTGACACAGGAACTGGACGGGTTGCTCCTGTCATTGCACAGACATCCCTCATTTGTCATGTTTTCCATGGGGAATGAACTTATCGGTGCGAATGGCCATCCGGAACTTAATGCATGGGTCTCCAGGGCAAAACAGATGGACCCAACCCGTTTATATACGGACAATACAGGTTTTGGACAGCTTCCAGCGCAAGGGCGGGAAGGGGATTATTATATTCAGTCGTTGAACTGGCATCCCCCGCTGGAGTCTGCGTATTCTGCTGTACCGGATACAACACTGGACTATCATGCCGTTACCAGACTTGCAGAGCATCCGGTAATTGGACATGAACATGCACAATACACCATGTATGTGCGGCCTCAGGAAAGAGACAAATATACGGGCGTTCTGCGTCCCTCCTGGTTGCTACCCATTGAGGAATCGCTTACTCGCAAAGGAATGATGGCAGATCTGGAGCATTTTCAACAAGCCAGCGGTACACATCTGGTACGATCCTTAAAAGAAGCCATGGAGCGGATCAGACGAACACCGGATGCTGCGGGCGTACAATTGCTGGATATCCGTGATTTTCCGGGTCAGGGACATGCTACGACGGGTATTCTGGATGTATTCTGGGACGACAAAGGCATTACAACACCTGAAGAATTCATGCAATTCAACTCCGATGTGGTCGTGTTGCTAAGCAGCAAGGAGCGTACATTTTACGCTGGAGAATCCATTGATGTGGATGTTCGCATATCTCACTATGGTAAAGTTGCACTTGAAGATGTATCCATACATTGGAAGTTGATTAGCAACGAAGTGGTACGTAACGAAGGGGAATGGAGAACCGGAGATATTCAATGCGGGTCCGTCATGTCCATGGGAAGCATTGTTGTTACAGCGCCTCGTGAAGGGGCGGCAGCGTTTCGGATTGAAGCAGAGCTGCGGTCAGGTGATTCGGACATTCATGCAACCAATGTATGGCATGGCTGGTCGTTTCCCTTGTATCAGTCCCATCCGGGTTCGAATCGGATCTGGAATACAGTTGTAGATTTTCAGCCATTCCTGGGTGAAGCGCATAATGATCGCGTAGATCACATCGATGGATTCCGGTTGTTGAAAGATGGAGCGATCGATTTGGTTATCGCTCAGTCATTAACACCCAATGTTGTTGATTATGTAGTCAACGGGGGAAGTGTTTGGCTACAGCCGATGGCAGAAGGGTTATATGATTTAGTGGAGACCAAATATCTGCCTGTATTCTGGAATTACCTTATGTTCGCTACACAGCCTGGTGCAACGATGGGCATGTATTTGAGAGATCAGGTACCACTGCTGGGCTCTTTCCCTCATGATGGAGCTTCCGACTGGCATTGGTATCATCTTGTAAATGGTACACCAGCGATATGTTTGGATACTTTGCCAGGAGTGGAGCCGCTGATCGAGGTGGTGGACCACTTCCATCGGGCCAAACGACTTGCTTATGCATTTGAGGCAACTATAGGGAAGGGCAAGATTCTGGTGTCCTCACTTCCTTTTACTAACCTGTCGTTAATGAAGCGTCCGGAAGCCTCCTATTTATTTCAGGAAATACTTGCGTATCTGCATGGAGATCACTTTCAACCGGAAAGCTCCATATCGGTTGCACAATTGCTCGGGATCGCCAAACTGCAGACCATTCAATTTACATTGTAGACACGGGGACCTTCAAGGGTCCCTTTTGTGTGCCTTTATGTTGAAGTAAACGATTACTATAAAACGTTTTCGAATATTACATATAAAACTTAATTTTACCTTTATATTGCTTTTAATGCATTTGAAAGTAGAATTTATCACTGATTTTAACGAAATAATGTCTGATTATATATGCCTATATCTAATTTTTATATGATTTTCTCTAAAATCCAGATGGTATTTTGAAAACGCTCTATCGAGTATGATTATTCTATAAAACAGAGGAGGGGGAACGGAGATGGAAACGCTAACAAAAAAATCCGCTTCCGCGAACAGAAGCAGTGACCCCAAACCGCCTTTAAAGAATCGGCGGAACGGAATTTGGGACAGAATGAAACAGCAGAAATATCTCTATCTCATGTCATTGCCATTCGTAGCTTGGGTTTTCGTATTTAACTATCTGCCACTATGGGGATGGACGATGGCTTTCCAAAATTATAAACCTGCCAGATCGTTTGGTGATCAAGAGTGGGTTGGTTTTAAACACTTTGTAGAGCTGTTCAGTGATGAACGTTTCTATCTGGTACTTCGGAATACGCTTGCAATGAGCTTGATGGGACTAGTTGTCGGTTTTATCGTACCGATCTTCTTCGCTATTCTCCTGAATGAAATGAGAGGTATGTTTTTCAAACGTGCCGTGCAGACAGTATCCTATCTGCCTCACTTTGTATCCTGGGTCGTTGTAGCCGGGATCATTACCAAAATGCTCTCCACCGATGGAGGGATTATCAATGACATTTTGGTAGGCCTGAACATTATTGACCAGCCGATCCAATTCATGGCCAAGGGGAACTTGTTCTGGTACATTGTAACCGCTTCAGATATGTGGAAAGAAACCGGTTGGAATGCCATCATCTATCTTGCGGCAATTACCGGTATTGACCAAGAGTTGTATGAAGCTTCCCGTGTAGATGGAGCGAACCGCTGGAGACAAATGTGGCACATCACGCTGCCTGGCATTCGGACCACGATTTCCGTACTTTTCATCATGTCGATTGGACATCTTATCAGTATCGGTTTCGAGAAGCAGTTCTTGCTCGGCAACAGTCTGGTCACAGACTACTCGGAAGTCCTTGATCTATACGCGCTCAATTATGGTTTGAATATGGGACGATTCTCATATGGTACAGCCATAGGTATATTCAACTCCGTTGTCAGTATCATCCTTCTGTTTACTGCGAACGGCTTGTTCAAAAAATTCACCAAAGAAAGCATCATGTAGGGAGGGGACGACATTATGGCGAACAAAGCATTCAATGCTACTCGGGGCGATAAACTGTTCGATATATTCAACATCCTCGCGATGACCATGGTGCTGATCGTAACACTATATCCATTTCTTAACGTACTAGCCATCTCACTCAATAACTCGACAGATACAGTACGTGGCGGGATTTACTTGTGGCCTCGCGAATTCACATTACAGAACTACAAAACGATCTTCCAATATGATGGATTGTTACAAGGTTTGCAGATCTCCATCCTGCGTACACTTGTAGGTACTGTGCTCGGATTGATCAGTTCCTCCATGATCGCTTTTACACTGAGCAGACCTGACTTTGGACTTCGTAAATTTGTTTCTACAACACTTGCACTCACGATGTATTTCTCCGGTGGTCTGATTCCGGTATACATCCTGATGCGTGACCTGAACCTGATCGGTACATTCTGGGTATATGTATTGCCAGGCATGATCAGTGCATTTAACGTCTTCATTATCCGTTCATTCATTGATGGTCTGCCGTATGCATTGCAGGAATCCGCGAAGCTGGACGGTGCGAATGACTTTACGATCTATTACAGAATCATCCTTCCACTGTGTAAACCGGTACTTGCAACCATCGCATTGTTCCTGGCTGTAGGTCAATGGAATGCATGGTTCGATACGTACCTGTATAATGGTTCGAAGGCACATCTGACCACGCTCCAATATGAGCTGATGAAAGTACTGCAAAGTACGCAGCAAGGCTCAGGTGCTGGACGGAATGCCAATGACATGGCACAACAGATGACACAGATTTCACCTGAATCAATCAAGATGGCGATTACGATCGTTGTAACGGTTCCAATCCTGATTGTATATCCGTTCCTACAGAAGTACTTTGTTGGCGGTATGACATTGGGCGCAGTAAAAGCATAAGCAAGCTTGTATAGGCTGCCACATAGAGTGGCCGTACATCTACAAATGAAGCATCAGGATACCCGAAGCGCAGCCATTTGGTCTGCGCTTCACCGTATAGGGCTGCGGTGTGGTATTCATGAAGCTATAGACAGGGACAAAAAAGTCCCGGACAAAACAGACATATGAAACAGGGAGGATTACCATTATGGCAAGTTCCAAAATGAAGATTGCACTGGCACCAGTGCTTGCAATGTCTTTACTCGCAGGTTGCGGTGGAGGAAGCGGCAGTGATACGTCGTTCAAGGATACAAGCGCAGAGACAACTCCACTTACTTTTGATTTCTTCAGCGTTGACCCCAGTCCGAATTGGAATGGCATGAAGGATGAAGTGGGTAAAGTCCTTACAGAAAAAACAGGGGTAACGCTTAACGGTGAATTTGCCGTTAGTGGTGGTCAAGATAAGATATCCTTAATGGCAGCGAGCGGAGACTATCCGGATATCGTGTCACCCAAAGGAGAACTTAGCAAACTGGTGGATGCCGGAGCGATGCTCGATTTGACAGATCTGATCGACCAATATGCTCCCAATCTGAAGAAGCTGTATGGTAATTACATGGACCGGCTGAAATACAGTAATGAGGATCAGGCTATTTATGTGCTGCCGACGTATTATGCGGTAGACCAGAAGTACTTTGATGCAGGTGGTGGATTTGGGATCCAGCACCGTGTACTAAAAGAACTCGGATACCCGGAAGTGCGTACACTTGAGGATTACGAGAATGTATTGAAGGCGTACAAAGAGAAACACCCTACGATTGATGGTCAGCCAACCATCCCGTTAACTCTGGATGCGGATGATTGGAGAATCATGATTACCGTAACGAACCCGGCTTTCCAGGCAACGGGTGCACCGGATGATGGTGAATATTACATCGATCCAGAAACGTACGAAGCAATGCTGCATTACAAACGTCCAGAGGAAAAAGAGTACTTCCGCTGGTTGAACCATATGTATAACACTGGATTGCTGGATCAGGACAGCTTCATCCAGAAAACAGACCAATACAAATCCAAAATTGCAAGTGGGCGTGTTCTTGGTGTTATTGACCAGGATTGGGGATATTCCGATGCAGAGAATGCTTTGAAATCCGCGGGCAAGTCTGAAGCGACGTATTCACACTTCCCGGTTACCCTCTCCGAGGATATCAAGGATCAAACCTTCCAAGACCCTGGTTTTGTATCCGGTTGGGGTGTAGGGATTACAACGACCAATCCGGATCCGGTTCGTACGATCAAATTCTTCGATTATCTGGCTTCTGAAGAAGGGCAAGTATTGATGAACTGGGGAATTGAAGGTAAACAGTATGAAGTGAAGGACGGCAAACGTGTCATTCCTGCCGACATTCAGGACCAAAAAACGAATAATGCAGCTGTGTTCCAGAAAGAGACGGGTATAGGACTGTACACCAATATCTCTGGGCACTATGGAGATGGTGTGAAGGATTCAACGGACAATTACTACACTACGAATTTCCCTGAACAGATCGTGGCGGCATATTCCGATGCTGAGAAAGAAACACTTAAAGCTTACGGAGCTACAACTTGGAAAGATATGTTCCCTAGTGAAGACGAGTTCCCAATCAAACCATGGGGAGCAGCATACAATCTGCCAACACCAGGGGACTCCAACTACAACGTTATCTTTAAGAAAACCCAGGATATCATCCGGAAACGTATTCCAGAAGCCATTTTGAGTACTCCTGAGCAGTTCGATGCCATCTATGATGGCATGATTACAGAAGTGAACCAAGCAGGAGCAGAGGACATGGAAAAACAATATACAGAACTCGTTCAAAACCGTGTTCAGTTGTGGAGCGGTGAAGAGGCTAAATAAACAATAAGCAAGACAGATTTAAAAAGAGAAAGAACCCGTGTTATACGGGTTCTTTTTTTATCTAAAACGTTTTCTAAAAAACGTTTTCAATTTTATAAATTCACTATTGACAAGGACTTTAAGAGGCATTATTATTCAATTATGAAAGCACTTACATTTGCTTGTACATCATGTGATATGTAGCCTGATTGCAGGGGTGAAAATTCCCTAAGGGGAAGGAAGTAAGGTAGTGTAGGGCAGTTTTTCATTTTTCAGAAAACGCTTCTAATGTTATAAGAACAAGAAAATGACATTCGTTTCATCTGGTCACGGTATGTGCAGGTCAGCCTGTTATACAAATATACAGCTTCATTATATCCATAAGGGGGATTACACATGAAGGGCAAAACACCAAAAACATTCGCAATGCTTCTGTTAGCCAGTGCTCTTGCAATTACAGCAGGATGCAGCAGCAATGGAGGAGGAAGTAACGCTTCAGAAAAGCCGGTTGATTCCGGAGACACCACCAGTCCAGTAACCTTTACATTCTTTGGTGCAGATGCAAGTCCGAACTGGAACAACATGAAGGATGCTGTCGGTCAAGAGATTACCAAGGCAACGGGAGTTACAATTGAGGCTGAGTATGATGTGAATAATGGTGGAGATCAAAAGATTCCTTTGATGGCTGCGAGTGGTGATTACCCTGATATTATCTATCCTAAAGGCAACTTGTCGAAGCTTGTGGATGCAGGCGCGATGCTGGACCTGACCGATCTGATTGAGGAGCATGCTCCCAATTTGAAAAAAATCTATGGTGATCAGATGAACCGTCTGAAATATAGCTTGGAAGATCAAGCGATCTATACGATTCCGACCAATATGGGTGTAGATAACGTTGCATTTGACGCTACGGGCGGATTCGAGATTCAACAAAGAGTATTAAAAGAGCTTGGCTACCCTGAAGTGAAAACGCTTGAGGATTATGAAAACGTACTGAGAACGTATTATGAAAAACATCCAACGATTGATGGTCAACCGACTATTCCGTTGACATTAAACGCAGATGACTGGAAGATCATGATCACGGTAACGAACCCTGCATTCCAAGCTACGGGTGGACCGGATGATGGTGAGTATTATATCAATCCTGAGACCTATGAAGCCGTTCTCCACTACAAACGTCCTGAGGAAAAGGAATATTTCCGTTGGTTGAACAAAATGTACAATGAAGGTCTGCTGGACAAAGACACATTTGTTCAAAAAGATGACCAATATAAATCCAAAATTGCCAGTGGCCGCGTACTTGGTCTGATCGACCAGGAATGGAACTATGGTGAGGCGGAAAATGCTTTGAAATCGTCCAACGGTGGCGATAAAACATATGCTCACTTCTCCGTGTCCCTGAACAAGGACATTGTGGACCATACATTCCAGCCGACAGGTTTTGATGGTTACGGCATTGGAATTACAACTTCGGCCAAAGATCCAGTGCGCATTATCAAATTCATGGATTGGCTTGCATCTGATGAAGGTCAAGTCCTGAGAAACTGGGGCGTTGAAGGCAAGCACTACCAAGTAGAGAATGGCAAACGCGTTATCCCGGCAGAAGTACAAGATCGCAAAACCAATGATAACTCTGCCTTCACGAAAGAGTCTGGCGTGGGTATGTACAATATATTCAGTGCGAGATACGGAGATGGCGTGAAAGATGCTACGGATAACTATTACACAACCAACTTCCCTGAGCAGATTCAGGCTGGATACACTGCAGCAGAGAAAGAGACATTGAAAGCTTATGGAATTACAACTTGGAAAGATTTCTACCCTTCCGAAGATGATCTGAAATTGAAAGATTGGGGCGCAGCATATAACATGCCTGTACCTTCTGACACGGATTACAATGTAACGTTCCAAAAAACACAGGATATCGTACGCAAACGTATTCCAGAGGCGATTCTTGCCAAACCTGAAAACTTCGACAGCGTATACGATGGTCTCTTGGCTGAACTTGATAAAGCAGGTGCAGTGGAGATGGAAAAACAATATACGGTATGGATTAAAAATCGGGTATCCCTCTGGACTGGTAAAGACGTGAAATAAGGTTGAAAACCAAGCATTAAAGTGAAGGATTTTCATAGCGAAAAAAGCCCTTGAGAAAGGGCTTTTTTTATTGTTGACGTAAGCGGATGGATAGCCTATAATCTATCATGTAAGCACTTTCAGTAAGCGTTTTATAGTATGTTTCGAAAACGTTTTATGTCTGTTGTAAGAACAATGTTGTAAAATAGTTGCTGCTGACAATTATCTTTGAAAATCAGGCTTTTACAGCATAAGTCGTAAGCGCATTCAAAAAAGTGGTATCCTCAGGCATAAAGCCTGTTATACAGATAAAACCTTCATAAATAATAGGGGGAACTAGACAATGAGAGGCAAGATGAAAGGTAATACACCCAAGACGTTTGCAATGTTGATGCTCGCAAGTGCAATGCTGGTCACAGCTGGATGCGGGAATTCGGGAACAAAAGAAACTACGGAGTCCAGTGGAACTGAACCAATTACAGTGACGTTCTTCGGTGCAGATCCAAGCCCGACCTGGAACAAGATGCAAGATGCAGTCGGTAAAGAGATTACTAAACAAACAGGCGTTACGATTGAAGCTGAGTATGATGTGAACAACGGTGGCGATCAGAAGATTGCACTTATGGCGGCCAGCGGTGATTACCCTGACCTCATCTTCCCTAAAGGTAACTTGTCTAAGCTTGTGGATGCAGGTGCAATGCTGGATTTGACCGATCTGATTGAAGAGCATGCTCCGAACCTGAAAAAAATCTATGGCGACCAGATGAACCGTCTGAAATATAACACGGAAGATCAGTCGATATATACGATCCCAACAAACATGGGTGTAGATAATGTTGTATTTGATGCAGGTGGCGGATTCGAAATTCAACAAAGAGTATTGAAAGAGCTTGGATACCCTGAAGTGAAGACACTTGAGGATTATGAGAATGTACTAAAAGCCTATTATGAAAAACATCCAACCATTGATGGTCAACCAACCATTCCGTTGACATTGAATGCAGATGACTGGAAGATCATGATCACGGTAACGAACCCGGCCTTCCAGGCAACAGGTGCCCCTGATGATGGTGAATACTACATTAACCCTGAAACGTATGAAGCGATGCTTCACTACAAGCGTCCAGAAGAGAAAGAGTACTTCCGTTGGTTGAACAAAATGTATAATGAAGGACTGTTGGACAAGGATACATTTGTTCAAAAGGATGATCAATATAAGTCCAAAATTGCCAGTGGCCGTGTACTCGGTCTGATCGATCAAGAGTGGAACTATCAAGAAGCTGAAAATGCACTCAAATCAGCAGGCAAGGACGATGCCACATATGCTCACTTCTCCGTGTCTTTGAACAAGGATATTGTAGATCATACGTTCCAACCAACCGGATTTGACGGTTATGGCATCGGGATCACAACTTCGGCCAAAGATCCGGTACGTATCATCAAATTCTTGGATTGGCTTGCTTCTGATGAAGGACAAGTGCTGAGAAACTGGGGTATTGAAGGCCAACACTATAACGTCGAAAATGGCAAACGTGTGATTCCTGACGAGATTCAGGATCGCAAAACCAATGACAATTCGAATTTCAGCAAAGAAACAGGTATCGGGATGTATAGTGCCTTTAGTGCAAGATACGGCGATGGTGTGAAAGATTCTACGGATAACTATTATACAACGAACTTCCCTGAGCAGATTCAAGCGGGTTATACTGCAGCCGAGAAGGAAACGTTGAAAGCCTACGGTATTACAACATGGAAAGATTTCTATCCTTCCGAAGATGATCTGAAGCTCAAGGAATGGGGAGCAGCATACAACATGTCTGTACCTTCAGGAACAGATTATGAAGTAACGTTCCGAAAAACACAGGATATCGTTCGTAAACGTATTCCGGAGGCTGTTCTGACTTCACCAGCAAACTTTGACGCAACCTATGATGCTTTCCTGGATGAATTGGACAAAGCAGGTGCAGTGGAGATGGAGAAACAATATACCGTTTGGGTGAAAGACCGTGTCTCCCTTTGGACAGGAAAAGATATAAAATAACATGGATTGTCCTCAACCCATGCTGAAACAAAAAAAGGCCCCTTCATAGGGGCCTTTTTTATGTGGAGGAGGTGTGATGATTTACATTGACGCAAATTTGGAAATCACATATAATCTCCTTAATGTAAGCACTTACCGAAAACGTTTTATGACATAAATACTTCGATGGCTAATTGAGGAAAAGGAGTTAATGATGTCCCTACACAATAACCTAACTAATATCAACCGTTTATGGTATCGACAACCGGCAAAACGCTGGGAAGAAGCACTACCCATCGGAAATGGCCGTCTTGGAGGCATGGTGTATGGCGGCGCAGCGGATGAACGAGTTCAGCTCAATGAAGATACATTATGGTCAGGATTTCCGAGGGATACGATTCAATACAGCAGTCAGCGGTATTTGAAGCAGACGCGTGAGTTAATCATGTCTGGACAGTATGGTGAAGCTGAGGATTTGTTGAACCGAGAGATGCTCGGCCGTGACGTGGAGGCTTACCAGCCAATGGGGCATTTTCTGTTACACCATGAGGGTCTGGACGATCTTTCGTATGAAGCATTTGAGCGTGAACTTGATCTGGAGTCAGGCATTGCTACCACGATGTATTCACGGGAAGGAATTCGTTATGTACGTGAAGTGTATTCCAGTGCTTCGGATAATTTGATGGTTTGCACATGGACTGCGGATCGAAAGGCTGCTTTGAATGCCAGCGTTACGCTAGACAGTCCTCACCCTTATCGCGTTGAGACCTCAGGAGATGCACTCACGATGTTTAGCCGTTGCCCGAGTCACGTGGAATCCAATTATTTCAGAGATCACCCGGAATCCGTCCTGTATGAAGAAGATCGGGGAACCGCATATGCAGTACGTGTAGCAGCTACGGCAACAGGGGAGCACGCAAAGGTCTCCAACCTGGAAGGCAAGTTGCACATTCAGGGTGCTGATCAGGTTGTTTTCTATCTGGCAGCGGCTACGTCCTTTGAAAGTTACGATGTGTTGCCTGTGAAGGATAACCGGTTGCTCGAAAAGGAATGCGTGGATATGATCTCCAAAGCGATCACACATGGTGCGGAAGTGCTTCGGGAAAGACATGTACAAGATCATCGCGCATTGTTTAACAGAGTCTCTATTGATTTAGGTGCATCGGTTAACGCAGAATTGCCTACGGATGAGCGGCTGCAGGCCTATCAGGCAGGGGAACAAGACCCTGGGTTAGAAGCACTTTATTTCCAATATGGAAGATATCTGTTGATGGCTAGTTCGCGGCCGGGCAGCCAGCCTGCCAATCTGCAGGGAATCTGGAACCATCAGGTAGAACCGCCGTGGCATAGTGACTATACCATCAACATCAACACGGAGATGAATTACTGGCCGGCAGAAGTCTGCAATCTGAGTGAATGTCATGAGCCGCTGTTTGATATGTTGACCGATCTCAGTGATACAGGACGCAGAACGGCGCGTATTCTGTATGGAGCCCGTGGATGGGCTGCTCATCATAATGTAGATATTTGGAGAACCTCTACGCCGACAGGTGGAGATGCAAGCTGGGCTTTTTGGCCGATGGGCGGTGTGTGGCTTACCTCGCATCTATGGGAGCACTATCAATTTACCGGTAATCAACGTTTTCTTGAGGAACGTGCCTACCCCATCATGAAGGAAGCGGCGTTGTTCTGTCTCGACTGGCTGGTGGAAGGACCTGAGGGATATCTGGTTACAATTCCATCCACTTCACCAGAGAACAAGTTTCTGACAGAAGCTGGAGAGGCACGCAGTATATCCATGGCTTCAACGATGGATATGACTTTGATTCGTGAATTGTTTAGCCGTTGTATTGAAGCCTCGAAGCAGCTAAATATAGATGAATCGTTGGCAAGCGAATGGAGTGAGGCGCTTGACAAACTCTATCCATTCCGTATTGGAAGTGAAGGACAATTGCTGGAGTGGTTTAAGGATTTTGCCGAATCCGAGCCGGGGCATCGTCACGTCTCTCACCTGTATGGACTGTATCCCGGGGAGCAGATCAATCGAGTGCATTCACCGGAACTGGTGGAAGCAGCACGAATATCGCTTGAACGTCGTATCTCACAAGGTGGCGGGCATACAGGATGGAGCTGTGCATGGTTGATCAATCTGTATGCACGACTGCTGGATAGCAGCCAGGCACATCAGTTTGTGCGCACATTGCTCGCCCGATCCACACATCCGAATCTGTTCGATGACCATCCACCATTCCAGATCGATGGTAACTTTGGAGGTACGGCTGGA
The DNA here is from genome assembly GCA_027600665.1 of Irineochytrium annulatum. Lineage (NCBI taxonomy): Eukaryota > Fungi > Chytridiomycota > Chytridiomycetes > Chytridiales > Chytridiaceae > Irineochytrium > Irineochytrium annulatum. Next base: position 155,622 of record JADGJL010000003.1, read on the forward strand.
ATCGCCGAGATGTTATTACAGAGCCACTTGAACGAGTTACATTTGCTACCGGCACTGCCTGAACTCTGGACTCAAGGTCGTGTTGAAGGGCTTCGTGCTAGAGGTGGTTATACGGTAGCAATTACGTGGACGGACAACAAGCTTGCGTCAGCGGTTATCAAAGCTGATCGAAGTGATTCACTAACCCTTCGTAGTACTTATCCGCTACGTGTGGAAGGAAATGAACAAGCGAAGGCAGAGCTTACGCCCCAAGGCGATTATGTAACTATTTTAACAATGACCGCAGGACAAACGATCCGCGTGTCATCATGAGACGGAGGAGCTAACCATGACCATTTTTCAATTTCCACAAGATTTTCGATGGGGGACAGCAACAGCTTCCTATCAAATAGAAGGAGCGGCACAGGAAGGTGGACGCGGGGTATCCATCTGGGATACATTTGCTCGCACACCTGGCAAAGTATTTAACGGAGACAATGGGGATGTCGCATGTGACAGTTACCACCGGTATGAGGAAGACATCGAACTGATGAAGAAACTCGGGATTAATACGTACCGGTTCTCCATTGCATGGCCGCGCATTATTCCTGACGGAGATGGAGAGATCAATCGGGAAGGACTGGACTTCTACCATCGCTTCGTGGATGCATTGATAGAGGCGGGTATTGAACCGTTCCTCACCCTGTATCACTGGGACCTTCCACAAACGCTGGAGGATGACGGTGGCTGGGGCAACCGCAGAACTGTAGACGCTTTTGTGAAATATGCCGAGGTGATTTTCAAGGAATTCTCGGGCAAGATCAACTTTTGGCTAACGTTTAATGAACCCTGGTGTATCGCATTCCTGTCGAACCTTCTCGGGATTCATGCGCCAGGAAACAAAGACCTGCAAACATCAATTAATGTAGCACATGGATTGCTGGTTGCTCATGGTAAAGCCGTTCAATCGTTCCGTCGCCTGGGAACAACCGGTCAGATTGGTATCGCTCCGAACGTGTGCTGGGCTGAGCCGTACAGCAAATCTCCTGAAGACCAGGCAGCGTGTGATCGATCCATTGCGCTCAATACCGATTGGTTCCTAGACCCGATCTACAAAGGCACGTATCCGCAGTTTATGGTGGACTGGTTCGCAGAAGCAGGAGCTACGGTGCCAATCCAGGAAGGCGATATGGAGATTATCTCGCAACCAATCGATCTGCTCGGCATTAACTATTACACGATGGGAATTAATCGCTTCAATCCGGAAGCGGGTGTTCTTCAATCGGAAGAAGTGGATATGGGCTTGACCAAGACAGATATCGGCTGGCCGGTGGAATCACGCGGTTTGTATGAATTCATGCATTACTTGCAAAAGTACGGCAATGTGGATGTATATATCACGGAGAATGGTGCTTGTATTAATGATGATTTGGAGAATGGCAAAATTAACGATGATCGCCGGATTTCATATTATGAGCAGCATTTGGCCCAAATCCACCGCATCATTAATGACGGTATTAACCTGAAAGGGTACATGGCATGGTCATTAATGGACAATTTCGAATGGGCAGAAGGCTACCGGATGCGTTTCGGTCTCGTTCATGTCGATTATCGTTCACTTGTAAGAACACCGAAGGAGAGTTATTACTGGTATCAGAATGTCATTAAGAATAATTGGCTGGAGACAAGGAACTAAGGGGTTCCCCAATAAATGCAAGAGTATTTTAAGGGGAAATCAGGTTTGCATTATACATGGATACCTTATAAATGAAGAAAAAGACGGTAACATTGGAGTATTCCAATGCACCGTCTTTTTTGTATTTTTACAGTTATCAAACAGTAGTTCATAAAGGTTTCATAAGGTCAAGTAGAGTTCCTGTTATGAAAAGACGATTTTTGGGTTATAAGAAGTATGAGTAAATTGAATAATGTTTTGTCAACAGTTGAAAATAAAATAAAGTGTCCAAATTGCGAATAAAATTTGAACATTTGTTGACTAAAATTCATACTGATGTGGTATATTGGTATAAGGAAAGCACTTACAAAAAGGGAAAAGGAAGTGTTTACTATGGCATCGAAGACAGCAATGGTCAGCCAATTGGAGCGCAAAGACAAAAATATGCGGCGCGCCGTCTTGACGATGACAGTTCTGGCATGGGTCGCACTCATTACGGGAGTGGTCATGTGTCTGATCAATTTGAATGATTTTAATGATCGTAATCTTGGCTTGATGGTCGGTATTGGATTCCTTGTAGGTAGTGTGTTTATTTACGTAATTGCCAAAGCGATTGGCCTTGTTCATACACGCCGGGAAGACGAAGGCGCCGATTGATTATAATCCTGCGTTAATTCGTTCATAATAAGACTGGATAAGTACCCGGAATCCAGTCAATAAAGCCCTTTGCGGATTCGTTGACACTGATCAACGGGACTGCAAAGGGTTTTATTTTGTGACTTGATGTGTAAAGATTACAATGTACAAATATCAACCATGCAAGCGATTTGTGAGAAAAAATTCACACATTTAAGGTGTAAAATCGACAAATTTGTTAACAAGAACAAAAAAGTTGTTCATTTCTGATATCTTTAGTAGGAAGAGAGTAGTATACTGATTTTTCAGTATGAGCGAATTTAAGGAGAGGGGATCAAAATGAACAAGAAACCTAGGTCGCTAATCCGGATTATCATTCCGGTTGTCCTGACGTTGGTTACAATTGCATTGATTGTCTGGCCAATGCTGGCAGGCGGACAATACGTTGTTCTGGATCCGAAGGGGCCAATTGGCGCTTCGCAGAGAGATTTGATTGTCATCTCGACAATTTTGTGTGCTGTCATCATTGTGCCAGTACTCATTTTGTCTGCCGTAATCGTATGGCGTTACCGCGACAAGCCGGATAACAAAGCTGCTTATGAGCCTAACTGGTCTCATAGTACGAAGGCGGAGGCAATCTGGTGGACGGTTCCAATTATTATTATTGGACTGCTTGCCATTGTTACTATTCGTTACACGTATGATCTGGAGCCTTCGAAGCCGTTGGCTCACGAGAAAGCACCAATTACCATCCAAGTGTCTTCACTGGATTGGAAATGGTTGTTTATGTATCCTGAGCAAGGGATTGCAACGGTCAACACGCTGAATATTCCGGCAGACCGGCCCGTGAAATTTGAACTCACTGCGGATTCACCGATGAACTCATTCTGGATTCCACAACTTGGAGGACAGATTTATACGATGTCGGGTATGGCGATGACCTTGTATCTGCAAGCAGATCATGAAGGCAAGTACTGGGGTTCAGGCGCTAACTTCACAGGTGAGCATTTTGGAGAAATGCGTTTTGATGTGAATGCTACATCGGACGAAGATTTTGACAAGTGGGTCGCTGAAGTGAAACAGAATTCTCAGGAATTGACTACAGAGGGTTACGCTGCACTGGCTGAACCAGGAACAAGCAATGTAGCTTATTATTCTTCCTTCCCAGAAGGATTGTTCCAAAATATTGTGACCAAGTATGTTGTCGATGGTCAAAGTGCTCACAGTAAGCATGGAAGTTCAAGTGAAGCTTCTGGAGCCATTCAAAGTCAAACAGATGTGTCCAATCAAGATGAGGACAAGAGTGCTAACTAAAGATTCGAAAGGAGGCCCCCAATGTTAGAGAGACTTAAAGAGTTCGCATCGGAGTTTTTCGTAACTGGCGACCCGCTGATCTATGGAGCAGACGTGGCCATCGGTATTACGATGATAACTATCGTAACGGTGCTGACTTATTTCAAAAAATGGGGCTGGCTCTGGCGTAACTGGTTAACTACCGTCGATCATAAAAAGATCGGTATTATGTATATCATTGCTTCCATTATCATGTTGTTCCGTGGTGGTGTGGATGCATTGATGATGCGTCTGCAGCTGGCTATGCCTAACATGGATTTCTTACATCCTGAACATTATAATCAGGTCTTTACAACTCACGGCACGATCATGATCCTGTTCATGGCGATGCCATTCATGTTTGGTTTATTTAACGTTATCGTGCCATTACAGATCGGAGCAAGGGACGTTGCCTTCCCGTTTCTGAATGCATTAAGCTTCTGGTTATTCTTCCTGGGAGCAATGCTGTTTAACCTGTCCTTCGTTATCGGTGGTTCACCGGATGCAGGATGGCTGAGTTATCCACCTCTATCGGAGCTGTCACACAGTCCGGGGGTCGGACAGAACTTCTATATATGGGGTATACAGATATCGGGTATCGGTTCCCTGGCTACCGGTATCAACTTCCTGGTTACCATCATTAAAATGCGTGCGCCAGGTATGAGATGGATGAAAATGCCGATGTTCACATGGTCGGTATTCTCCACATGTATCATTATCTTGTTTGCTTTCCCGATCTTGACTGTGACACTTGCATTGCTATTCCTCGACAGGTTTGCCGGGGCGCATTTCTTCACACTTGATCTGGGCGGTAACCCAATGATGTATATCAACTTGATCTGGATGTGGGGTCACCCTGAGGTATACATTGTCGTCTTGCCGGCATTCGGTGTGTTCTCTGAGATTGTAAGTACCTTCTCGCGGAAAAAACTGTTTGGTTACAAGTCAATGGTATTTGCAATGTTAATCATCAGCTTCCTGTCCTTCTTCACATGGGCGCATCACTTCTTCACGATGGGTTCAGGAGCGGACGTGAATGCATTCTTCGCCGTAACTACGATGTTGATTGCTATTCCAACAGGGGTTAAGATATTTAACTGGCTGTTTACCATGTATCGAGGAAGGATTCGCATGGCGACTCCGATGATGTGGACACTTGCCTTTATCCCGTGCTTTATTGTCGGGGGTATGACAGGCGTTCTGTTATCCGTTGCTCCTGCTGACTTCCAGTTCCACAACAGTTACTTCCTGATTGCCCACTTCCACCAAGTATTGATCGGTGGCGTTGTCTTCGGATACTTCGCTGGTCTGTATTACTGGTGGCCTAAAATGTTCGGTTTCCAACTCGAAGAGAAACTGGGCAAATGGGCATTCTGGACTTGGAATATTGGTTTCTATGTCTGCTTCATGCCGCAGTACGCTGTCGGTCTGATGGGTATGACACGTCGTCTGAGCACATACGGCTGGGATACTGGCTGGTGGGAACTGAACTTCGTATCCACAATCGGGGCATTCCTGATGGGTGTCGGATTCTTGTTCCAAGTTGCACAAATTGCAGACGGTATTCGCAAATACAAAACACTTAAAGCTTCCGGCGATCCATGGGATGGTCGTACGCTCGAGTGGTCGATTCCTTCACCAGCTCCAGAGTACAACTTCGCTGTTACACCGCGCGGAGATGATATTGATGAGTGGTGGGAAGAGAAAGAACGTCGTGCGAAAGGCATTCATCCGCCTGAGCCTGTATATGAACCAATTCATATGCCGAAGAATTCTTCGATTCCGTTCATTATGTCTGTCTTCTGGTTTGTAGCCGGCTTTGGCTTCGTATTCGGATGGCTGTGGATGGCGATTCTCGGACTTGCTGGCGTAGGCATCTGTATGATCGCCCGTTCATTCTCTTACGATACGGATTATTACATTCCGGTCGACGAAATTAAGCGTACCGAAGCGTCGTTAAGGGGGTCGGTATAGATGGCTCAAGCAGCCGCTAAGCACGGTGAGAATCATGCGCATGGTCATGACCATGGCCACCATGATCCACAGGAAATGAAAATTCTCGGTTTCTGGTTCTTCCTGATTTCCGACGTTATCTTGTTCTCCGTATTGTTCGCAACCTTCATTGTGTTGCGTGACAATTCGGCGGGCGGACCGATTTTGTCCGAACTGATCAAAATGCCTGGCGTTATCGCCGAGACATTTATCTTGCTCACGAGTTCATTTACGAGCGGACTTGCCGTTCTGGCAATGAACCAGGGTAAAGTGAAACAATTGATTAACTGGCTGATTGTTACAGCTGTTCTGGGTGCAAGCTTTATCGCCCTGGAGGTTTACGAGTTTATTGAGATGGTTCACGAAGGATTCAGTTACACGACGAGTGCAGCTTCGGGTGCATTCTTCACCCTCGTGGGTACTCACGGACTTCACGTATCGCTTGGTCTGATCTGGATGATCGGACTCATGTTCCAACTGAAAAAACGTGGGATTACCGACGTTACTCGTGGTAAGATCAACGTTATCAGCTTGTACTGGCACTTCTTGGACGTCGTATGGATCTTCCTCCTGTCGATCGTCTATCTCATGGGGGTGATGTAGATGGCAGAGCACAACTCACATGATTCCCACGGCCATGAACAACATGGCTCACTGAAGTCTTATGTCAACGGCTTCATTCTGTCCGTCGTACTGACAATCATTCCACTTGTGGTGGTTCTGAACGACATGATGGGCAAAACAGGAACACTTATTGTGATTCTGGGTACAGCAGCACTTCAGTTTGTGGTTCAACTCTTCTTCTTCATGCATATTCGTGAAACAGAAAAACCACGCTGGAATGTAATGGCACTTATATTCGGATTGCTGATTATGATGACCATCGTAATTGGTTCGATCTGGATCATGCTTAACAACGCTGTTGCACATTAATATGTGAATCAAAGAAGATCTCCCGGTCTGTGATACAGACTGGGGAGATCTTTTTTTGTTCTTATTAAGAAATAAACATCGTTAATTATTAATGAAATAAATCATTTTAAAAATAAAGGTACACAAAAGATACATAATGAACTAAAATGAACTTATATGAACATGTTTAAACTCAATCCCAACTAATTTAAATGACGAAAGGAATGGATTAATAATGGAAAATCGTTATGCTGCACATCCCAATGAAGTGAAAACGTATGATACATCTCGCCTGCGTGAGGAATTTTTGATGGAGCAACTGTTTGCTACCGATGAATTGGTAACGGTATATTCTCATGTGGATCGTTATATTGTGGGAACGGCTGTACCTGAGAGCAAAGACATTACCCTTGAAGTGAACCTGAAGGATATCGGAACGAACTTTTTCCTGGAGCGCCGTGAAATCGGTATCATTAATGTAGGTGGTCATGGAACAGTAACAGCGGATGGCCAAGGTTATGAGATTGGAGCAAAGGAATGTCTCTATATCGGTAGAGGTGTGAAGGAAGTTGTGTTCACGAGCAGTGACAAGGCTCAACCTGCACAATTCTATTTTGTATCCACACCGGCTCACCATACCTATCCAACAGTAAAAGCAACACAAGAGCAGGCTCAGCCGAATCATCTGGGCAGCATCGAAACTTCCAATGAGCGTACGATCTATCGTTACATTCACCAAGGAGAAGGTGGAATTCAGAGTTGTCAGCTGGTAATGGGTATTACCGAACTCGACAAGGGTAACATGTGGAATACCATGCCTGCACATACCCATAACCGCCGTTCCGAAGTATACTTGTACTGGAATCTGCCTGAGGATGGCGTTGTATTCCACATGATGGGTGAGCCAAACGAGACGCGGCATCTGGTTGTACGCGACCGTCAGGCGATCATCTCCCCAAGCTGGTCCATTCACAGTGGTGTAGGTACGAGCAATTACACCTTCTGTTGGGCGATGGCTGGTGAGAACCAGACGTTCGAAGATATGGACGGCGTAGCGATGAAAGACCTGAAATAATAAATTACAGATGTCTGAGTTAAATTGACAGGGTAGACACTATAACGGAGGGGACAGAAAGGACCAGAAGAAGCGAAGCGTGCGCCTTTATCACCAGATTTCTCCCTTTAAATAAGGGATCAAAGGAAATATGGGGATAAGAGTGATCGGAAGGTTTTCTGTACCCGAAGTGTAAGTGTGAAACTGCCATTTGACTCAGGTGGTATAGGAAGTTGATTAGGATGAATCCATTGAAAAGACATGAAAAAATTATGGAGGCTCTGCTGGAGCGCCAGGAAGTAACCGTCAGTGATCTGAGTGAGCTGTTGCAGGTGACTGGGAAAACAGTGCGAGAGGATCTCGACAAGTTGGAAAGTATGGGTCTGCTCGTACGTGTTCATGGTGGTGCTATGCTGGCTCAGAATGACCAGTATGGCATCTTGAACAGCCGGGGAGTTACCGAGAAGCATCAATCGGAGAAAACGGAGATTGCTGAACGGGCCCTTGCTTACATTCGACCTGGCGATATCGTTGCTCTTGATGGTGGAAGCACCACGCTCGAGATGGCTAAACGTCTCGACAATCAGCCGCTGACGGTGGTGACCAACGACTTGTTCATTATTGCGGAGCTTACCAAGAAGGAGCAAGTACGACTGGTTGTGCCTGGCGGGGCTCGTGTACGGAATATGCTGGTGGGGGATGACACGGCTGCATTTATCTCCGGTCTTAATATTCATAAAGCCTTTATATCCACGACAGCACTTCATCCGGAATTTGGATTATCCATATACACGGGAGATCTGGTTCCCTTGAAAAAAGCAATGATATCTGCCTCCCAGCAGGTATATGGTGTTGTGGATCATTATAAATTCGGACAATTTGCACTGCGAACTTTCGCCCAGTGTTCGGAACTGGACTATATTATCAGTGATCATCGTTTGGATGAAGAGACAGTTGCCTTATACGAGCAGAGCGGTGTCACAGTGGATTATCAAAGTTAACCTCATTCATGATTCATGGGATTAAAGAACGGACAGATCGATGAAATGCATATTACAACCATGCGGAGGGAATCATTCATGAACCCATTTGATTTAAGCGGACAAGTTGCAATGGTAACAGGTACTTCGGGAGGACTTGGACAAGGGATGGCCATTGGTTTGGCGGAAGCAGGCGCTGATGTGGTGCTGGTCTCTTATTCCAAACCTGCCGAAACGGCAAGTGCCATTGAAGCACTCGGACGCAAAGCTTATGTGATTGAAGCGGATTTAAGTCGTGAAGATGAGTTGGCGGCTGTGTTCGAACAGGCGCTTGCGTTCCAAGGCAGAATTGATATTCTCGTCAACAATGCGGGAATCATTCGCCGCACACCTGCGGCTGATCATGCAGGGAAGGACTGGCATGATGTCATTGGTCTGAACCTGAACACGGTATTTTTCCTAAGCCAATTGGCTGGCAGACATATGATTGAACGCGGAAGCGGCAAAATCATTAATATTGCATCCATGTTGTCCTATCAAGGTGGGATTAACGTGCCAGGGTACACAGCCAGCAAACATGGTGTTGCCGGTTTAACCAAAGCACTCGCCAACGAATGGGCAGGGAAGGGAATCCAGATTAACGGTATCGCACCTGGTTATATGGAAACCGATAATACTACTCAGATCCGTGCGGACGAGAATCGTTACCGGGATATTACAGCGCGTATTCCTGCGGGGCGTTGGGGAACACCGGAAGATCTGAAAGGCCCGGTTGTCTTTCTGGCATCTGCCGCTTCGGATTATCTGAATGGTCATGTGCTGAATGTCGATGGTGGCTGGATGGCACGTTAATCGCTTGGTCATCGGATTAGCATAAGGAGGCAGTGAGATGAAACTTGGTATTCTGGCACATACATTTGGTAAACAGCCTACAGCACAGCTCGCGCAGACCATTGCAGATAACGGATTCAACTCTGTACAGCTGGCACTTGCCAAAGCATTATCCGATGTGGACTCATCGAATGGCAAGCTGAGCCCCGGTTTGGCGAATGAGATTGGAGATCAATTTGCACAGCGCGGAGTGAAGATTGCGGTACTGGGCTGTTATATTAATCCGATTGACCCTGATCCGGTAAGCCGCCGTGCGGATATTGATCGATTCAAGGAACACCTGCGTTACGCCCGGGATTTCGGTTGCAGCATGGTAGCAACGGAGACTGGAAGCTTGGACACCTATCAGGATACGCATCCGGATGGATATGAAGAGAAGGCGTGGAGTGTGCTGAAAGAAACGGTCGAGGAGTTGGCCGAGGAAGCGGAGAAATGGGGCGTGCATGCAGCGATTGAGCCTGTGTCCACACATACCCTTCATACGCATGAACATATGACACGTTTGTTTGAAGAGATTCCTTCATCCAATCTGGGAATGCTGTTCGACCCGTGTAATCTGATCAAACAACCACATGCAGCAGATCAAGGAGCTTTCTTGCGCGAGGTGATGGAATCGCTATATCAGCGCATGATTGTGATCCATGCCAAGGATGTCGCCTTCGATGCACAGGGAGAGAAGTTTAATCCGGTACCTGGGGCAGGCATACTGATTTACCCGTTATTTTTTGAATTGCTAAAAACGTATAAGCCGCATATCGATATTTCACTTGAAGGTGTAACTGCGGAGCAAGCTGTGCCTGCGGCCAAACATTTGCGTGAAGTATGGGATGCAGTTCGAGTCTAAAAGACAGTCGGTTTGAAAAGTGATGCAGCGTATCTTCATCAGCAGCCGAAAAACCTTTGCGAGGGCAAAGGTTTTTTTGGTATAGAAATGATAATGTACATATTTAATATTTCTCATCGGAAAAATCGGAAATAAGTCTTTTCAAATGCGACATCTTGTGAGAGAATATGGAAAACATACACCACCATGTCAAGACATCATGAACTTATAGAACGTATATATCAAGGGAGGATTCAGATTTATGTCAAACGAACGTGAGCTTTCATTTGAAACATTGGCAATTCATGCAGGTCAGGAGATTGATCCAACTACCAACGCACGAGCAGTTCCCTTGTATCAGACAACATCCTATGGCTTCAAGGACACTGAGCATGCAGCTAATCTGTTTGGTTTGAAAGAGTTTGGCAACATCTATACCCGTCTGATGAATCCAACCACTGACGTATTTGAGCAACGGATTGCTGCATTGGAAGGCGGAGCTGGGGCGCTGGCTACTGCTTCTGGTCAAGCAGCCATTACGTTTTCGCTTCTGAATATTGCCGGTGCAGGCGATGAGATCGTGTCTTCGGCGAGTTTGTATGGAGGTACATACAATCTATTCTCGACAACTTTGCCGAAACTGGGTCTGGACGTGAAATTTGTTGATTCCAGTGATCCTGAGAATTTCCGGGCAGCGATTACGGAGAAAACGAAAGCATTGTATGCCGAAACGATCGGTAATCCAAAGGGGAATGTACTGGATATTGAAGCGGTGGCAGCGATCGCTCATGAACATGGCATTCCTTTGATCGTGGATAATACGTTCCCGAGCCCGTACCTTCTTCGTCCAATCGAACATGGAGCAGATATTGTCGTTCACTCTGCAACGAAATTCATTGGAGGTCATGGTACATCCATTGGTGGCGTTATCGTGGATAGCGGAAAATTTGACTGGAAAGCAAGCGGCAAGTTCCCTGGTTTGACGGAGCCGGACGCCAGTTATAACGGTGTTGTATATACGGAAGCAGTTGGACCGATTGCTTATATTATTAAAGCTCGTGTACAACTTCTCCGTGACTTGGGTGCAACGATCTCTCCATTTAACTCCTGGTTGTTGCTGCAGGGACTGGAGACATTACATCTGCGCGTAGAGCGCCATAGTAGCAACGCCCTTGCGGTTGCGGAATTCCTAGAGAAACATGAGGATGTGTCCTGGGTAAGTTATGCGGGTCTGCCAAGCCACGATTCTTACGAGCTTGCCCAGAAGTATCTGCCAAGAGGGCAGGGCGCCATTCTGACCTTTGGAATCAAAGGTGGTGCGGAAGCGGGTCGTAAATTGATTGAAAATGTTAAACTGTTCTCTCACCTTGCAAACGTGGGCGATTCCAAGTCACTGATCATTCACCCGGCAAGTACGACTCACGCGCAGTTGACTGAAGATGAACAAACTGCCGCAGGGGTTAATCCGGAGTTGATTCGTCTGTCTATTGGCACAGAGAACATTCAAGACATTATTCATGATCTGGAGCAAGCGATCAAAGCAAGTCAGGGAGCAGGTGTAGGCGCATAAATGGTATGGGGTGGATGTGAAACATTCACTTAAAGCGATATACTATAAAATTGGTCAAACGCCTATCAATAGATGCTTTAAGCCGCTGTCTTTATGGACAGCGGTTTTTTGTCTTTTTGAATATGCATGTAGGAGTAAAAGTAACCGTCCGAAAAATACCCATTTACAAATGAGGATTACAGGCATATACTGATTAAAAGTTGTATTGGGTAAAAATAATTGCATATGTACAAAAATGATTATCATTCTCATTCGAGATGATTGCAAAACCATTCACAAAACCATGCTGCTGCGGGATTCCCGCAGCAGCATGTGTCATTTTTAGGGCATTAACAATGGCTCTCATTCTCAATACAACTTCATTTCTGGGAGCGGAATAGGCAGACTCGTCATCCGCAAATCTAACATTCGAAAGGATTGTGATCTATATGCAAGCGATACATCAACCTCTACACAGACAGAAACCAACAGAACAACGCTCGTCCCAAACACCTGGCCCCAATCGCGGCAAAAAGCCTGATTTTCGAGCCATGGTACAGAATAAAGAGATGCAATCTGCATTGGGCAGCGGGCTTTTAATGCTGATTGCCTGGGGAACTGCACCGTATTTTGGTACCTTATCCATCATGCTCTACATTGTGGCGTATGCCGTGGGGGGGTGGACCAAAGCGAAGGAAGGCATCGAGACACTGGTCAAGGACCGTGATCTAGATGTAAATCTGCTGATGATTGCCGCATCTCTTGGGGCAGCAGCTATCGGTTACTGGAATGAAGGCGCGATGCTGATCTTTATTTTTGCACTCAGTGGTGCGTTGGAAAGTTATGCGACAGAGCGCAGTCATAAGGATATCTCATCGTTGCTCGCGCTGAAGCCGGAGACAGCACTGCGTATTGAGGATGGACAGATGAACCTTGTGGCTATTGATGATCTCCAGCCAGGTGATCTGCTGTTGGTGAAACCGGGAGAACTCATACCAGCAGATGGGGTCGTGTACCGGGGGAGTTCTTTTATCAATCAATCGTCCATCACCGGAGAATCCCTACCTGTGGACAAAGTTGCGGGGGATGAGGTCTATGCAGGTACGGTAAACGGGGAGGGCGCCTTATACGTGGAGGTCACCAAATCGGCTGAAGGGTCACTGTTCGGAAAAATCATTAAAATGGTGGAAGAAGCGCAGGCAGAAGTGCCGGATTCCCAGCGTTTTATGGAGCGGTTTGAAGGGATATACGCACGCATTGTTGTAGGGGTGACTTTACTTGTGATTGCAGGAACTCCACTGCTGCTTGGCTGGACATGGAACGAGGCATTTTATAAAGCGATGGTATTTCTGGTTGTTGCATCACCTTGTGCATTGGTGTCTTCGATCATGCCTGTCATGTTGTCCGCGATGTCCAGCAGTGCGCGCCGTGGCATTCTCTTCAAGGGTGGTGCCCATATGGAGAATATGGCACGCACGCAGGTCGTTGCTTTTGACAAAACAGGTACATTGACCATGGGCACCCCGCAAGTTACAGATATTATTACAGCTGAAAATATAGATCGCGCCCAGCTGTTAGCTGCGGTAGCAGCGATTGAGAACATCTCCATGCACCCCTTGGCTCGTGCGATCGTAGATCAGGCGAACAAGGAGAACCTTACACTTCAGGAAGCGGAGCATGTACAGGCGCTAACAGGCTGGGGTATCGAAGGAACGGTAAACGATGTGCTCTGGCGTATTGGCAAAACAAATGGATTGGAATCGATGGAGTCAGAGAAGATGAAGGATGATAACGTTGATGGTTCAGATAAACAAGGTGTTAACCGTGTGAAGGTATCTACAGCGTGGAACGAAGTACGCTCCCGTCTTGAGGGGGAGGGAAAAACGGTATCCGTTGTTATCGCTGATGGTGAAATGGCTGGGCTGATCGCCATGCGGGATACGGTACGCCCTCAGGCAGCAGCTGCAGTGAGAAGGCTTGAAGCGATGGGGGTTAAAGTTGCGATGTTAACAGGCGATCGAGCGAGATCGGCCTCTGTAATTGCCCGTGAAACGGGAGTAAGTATGGTTTATGCAGACTTGCTGCCGGAAGATAAAGTGAAGCAGGTCCAAGCGCTCCGCAACCAATATGGTCCTGTGCTGATGGTAGGGGATGGGGTTAATGATGCACCTGCACTTGCAGCAGCCACTGTGGGTATGGGAATGGGATTGTCGGGTAGCGGAACTGCACTGGAGGTAGCGGATGCAGTGCTGATGAACGACAATATCGAAGAGATCGCTTGGGTGATTGGGCAGGCACGCCGAGCACAGCGTACGGTGAAGCAAAATATGTGTTTTGCCATCACCGTTATTCTGGCCTTAATTGCAGGTAACTTCCTCCAAGACGTCGCATTGCCTCTCGGTGTGGTAGGTCATGAAGGCAGTACAATTCTGGTTATCCTGAATGGACTTAGGCTGCTACGTTAATCGGATTTGGAGATGAAAATGATTCATTGGTTTTGCTGGTTGTATACGACTGGTTGAACGGCTCACGTTTGAACCTTGGGTCAACGGGTAATGATTCGAAGAGAAAGTTGCAATCATTCGAGGACAAAGGGAGCTGTGAAATATGGGACGTTATGTACAAGTGGAACCTAATGTAAAAGTATATGTTGAAGATATCGGTGAAGGCACTCCGGTTGTCTTTTTGCACGGCTGGCCTGTTAATTATAAAATGTTTGAATATCAATTGAACGTACTTCCGAACCATGGCATTCGTGCCATTGCGATAGATTTTAGAGGATACGGCTTATCAGATAAGCCTTCCACCGGATATGATTATGATCGGATGGCAGACGATGTTCGTGCTGTTATCGATGATTTGGAGCTGAAAGACGCGGTACTCGCAGGGTTCTCCATGGGTGGAGCGATTGCAGTACATTACATGGCCAGACATAAGGGACATGGTGTCTCCAAGCTGGCCTTGTTATCTGCGGCAGCTCCTGTGTTCACACAGCGCGAAGGTTATCCGTATGGATTGACTCCAGAGCAGCTGAACGAGCAGATCATTGAGCCGATTTTTGTAGATCGTCCGAAGTTGCTGGAGACATTTGGCGGCATGTTCTTCGCGAAAGAACACAGCCAGCCATTCATGGATTGGTTCCACGCGCTTGGTATGGAGGCTTCATCTTATGGTACCATTCGCAGTGCAATTGCCCTGCGGGATGAGGATCTACGAGGTGACCTGAGTTCCATTCAGGTGCCGACGGCCATTTTGCACGGGAAAAAGGATGAGATCTGTCCGTTCGAATTCGCAGAGCAGATGCATAAAGGCATCGCTTCGTCTCAATTGATTGCTTTTGAAGAGAGTGGTCATGGTGCTTTCTATGATGAATTGGAAAAATTCAATTCGGAATTGATTCGTTTCATTCAATCCTGATCAGAAGAGGGCATCATGCTCCTTACAACCTATCCCATTAATTTCATGGAATCTTCATTTGTGGCTAAAAAAAGAACCCGGTCGACAGCTTTAGGCGCTGTTCGCTCGGGTTCTTTTTTCTGTACTGTAAGAGTCTTAAACAAGGTTTAACGTGCACAGTAAGTATACATTCTTCAATTAAAACAGTTCGGTCAGACCGATCATCGTGATGAGTCCGAGTAAAAACGAGATAGTTGCCACTCGTGCATTGCCGTCGCCGTGACTTTCGGGAATGAGCTCTTTATACACAATGAACATCATTGCACCGGCTGCAAATGCCAGACCATAAGGGACAAGGCCGGATACGAGACTGCTTAATGTGTAACCAATCATCGCTGTAATAATCTCTACTGCTCCGGTGAGGGTGGCAATGCCCAGTGCTTTGAAGCGGCCAATATTCTGGTTCACTAGAAAGAGGGCGACCAGGAATCCCTCCGGCGCATTCTGCAATCCGATGGAGAAGGCAATAAGATTGCCCAGGTTCTCATCCGAGCTTGCGTAGCTGACACCAACCGATAACCCCTCTGGCAGATTATGCATGGTAATCGCTGCAATAATCATGAAGGCTTTGGCTTCAATTTTGAAAGGCATTTTCTCGGGATTCTCCAGATCGACGTGTGGAATCTTCATCTCGAGCACCAGTAGCACCAGGCTACCAAGCATAATACCAAATGCGAGTACAAAGAGATTCGATTGGCCGAGCGCTTCCGGAATGAGATTATAAACCGAGGCTGAGGTCATAATACCTGCAGCGTATGCCAGCAAGATATCACGCAGACGGTGCGATATTTTGCGCATAAATAGAATCGGTACGGCCCCTAGGCCGGTAGACATGGCTGATATAATACTGCCAATGAGTGCATCGTTCATGCTTCCATTTTCCCTCCTGATGAAGACTTCTTCATAATCGCTGCCGAGCATTGACACCGTACATAAAAGAGATCATAATGAACAACAGATTAGAATGATTATAAATTAGAATTCCGTTTCTGCATAGGATTATTGTCATTACGCAGGCAGGTCTTGTGGACATGATCTAGGCTTTTCGTTCTAGTGTATGCAAAAGCAACAGCTTTTGATGCCGGAGGGACTAACCTTTTTGCAGAACCCGGGGGAGGAACTATACATGTATAAATCAATTATTATTGGAACAGGCCCTGCAGGGCTGACAGCAGCAATCTATCTGGCACGTGCCAACTTGAATCCACTCGTTATTGAAGGACCACAACCTGGTGGCCAACTGACAACAACGACGGAAGTGGAGAACTTCCCAGGTTTCCCTGATGGCATCATGGGTCCTGAACTGATGGACAACATGCGTAAACAAGCAGAACGTTTCGGTGCTGAATTTCGCACTGGCTGGGTGAACAACATCGACATGAGCGAGCGTCCATTCAAGATTCAAGTTGAAGGTATGGGGGAACTCGTATCCGAAACATTGATCCTGTCTACAGGCGCATCTGCTAAATACCTGGGTATCCCAGGTGAAGAAACGAATGTAGGGCGCGGTGTCAGCACATGTGCAACATGTGATGGATTCTTCTTCCGTAACAAAGAGATCATCGTGATCGGCGGTGGTGACTCTGCCCTTGAGGAAGCAAGCTTCCTGTCCCGTTTCGGTTCCAAAGTAACGCTGGTACACCGTCGTGAAGAACTGCGTGGCTCCAAAATCATGCAGGATCGTGCACGTAGCAACGAAAAAGTAGAAATGGCTTTGAATCGTACACCACTTGAAGTCCTTGCTGGTGACAACGGCGTAACAGGTCTTAAAGTATTGAACAACGAAACAGGTGTAGAAGAAGTGATTCCGGCAAGCGGCGTATTCGTAGCTATCGGTCACACACCAAATACCGGATTCCTTGGCGGACAGATCACTACGGACGAACATGGATATATCCTGACTACACCAGGTACATCCGAGACAAACATCCCAGGCGTATTCGCATGTGGTGACGTGCAGGATACACGTTACAAACAAGCAATCACAGCTGCAGGTAGCGGATGTATGGCTGCTATGGACACCGAGAAATACATTGAAAGCTTGGAGCACAGCGCAGTTGTTCTGTAATAGAATGAGCTGATTCCACTGATTTCAACCAAACGATAGAATAATATAAACCATATGAGGTGAATTAAACATGGAAAACGTAATTGTATATACATCAACGAACTGCCCGAACTGCAAATCCGTAAAAACATTCCTGGCTGACAAAGGGATCTCTTATGAAGAGCGCAACATCGAAACTAGCGATGAATTTGCACAACAAGTGTGGGACATGGGTGTACGTGCCGTGCCATTGACTGTCATTGGTGAACACCGCATTCTGGGTATGAACAAAACTCAATTTGCCAAAGTATTGGACGCTTAAATTACGCTGATCATCTGGAACATGATGTGTTGAAGAACGTTTCAATTCATATGCAATTCCGGTTTTCGCGAGCCGTTAGGATATAGAAAGAACCGTACCCCGTAGGGTACGGTTTTTTGTGCATAAGGCAGCATATAATTTAGAAAAAAATACTCATGAAAGTCTGAAACACAACATATACCAGCACTCCTGACAGCATGTACATGAAACCAGCCTTCTTTTTGCTCTGGAACAATCGGAGTATGCCAAGGCTGAACAGGGGCGCAAGCACAATCAGGAACAGGAGGACGGTGACAAATACTGGCGCCGAGATATCTGAAGTATCCACGTAGGTCACGCTTCTTTTCACTCCGTTTCATTATCGGAATTAACACAGCTATATCGACACAGCCATGACAAAAATCACATAACCCCATTATACATCTGGATTTCTTTAACAAAAAGGGAGGAAATGGGGCGAAATGATGTCAATTTTCAGCTGTTATTAGACGGAAACTCTTATTTTACCTAAAAATTGGGATATTGCAGAGTAAGCGGCACCAACACGGGTGGAACGGCTGCCCAGAGCTGCCCATTCAATCTGCAAACTGCGACGGTGATAAGGTAATGTACGTTCCTCCACAACCTGTTTTAACGCGGTTTCTATCCAGGGACCTGCTTCAGAGAGCGGGCCACCAATGATAATACGTTCCGGGTTGAAACTGTTGACAATATTGGTGATGCCAATACCCAGTTTGCGTCCAATCGTGTCGTATAATTCCTGCACATTCTTATGGCCTTGCTCCGCATAATGTATCAGCTCACGTGTGGTATGAGCAGGTAATTTCAGCTGATGATCCGGGTGTTCATAGGCTTTTTCCGATGCGTATAACTCCCAACAACCACGATTTCCACAGGAACAAGGCAGACCTTCCGCTTCAATGGACATGTGGCCTGTTTCCCCTGCGTAACCCCACGCGCCTTTGTATAATTCACCATCTACCATGATGCCTGAACCAATCCCCATGCCTGCACTGATATAGATCATGTGACGGACACCGATGCCTGCACCAAAATTCAACTCTCCATGAGCGCCAGCATTGGCTTCATTATCGATGGTGACAGGCAGTTCAAATTCTTCTTCAAGCATGGAGCGCAGCGCTACCTTCTCCCACCCCAAGTTGGGTGCAAACAGGACTGTTCCTGCCTCATCGACCATGCCGGGTACTCCGATACCGATGCCTATGACACCGTGAGGGGAAGCAGGAGCTGCTTCAATGAGCTGTTTTGCTGCCAATTTTAATTGCTCCAATACAGAGGACACGTCATGATGCTCCAATGTCACTGCGTACTCTGTAATGATGTGTCCTTCCAGATCTGTAAGTACGCCTTTTAAATGGGTCACACTGAGTTCCAGGCCGACTGCATAGCCGGATGTCCCCCGAAACAGCAACATGAGTGGTTTGCGTCCGCCACTGGATTCCCCAGGGCCAATCTCCTGCACCAGATCATCACTAATCAGATCAGCAACCAGGTTGGATACCGTTGCTTTGTTCAGCCCCGTAACCTCGGACACTCGCGCGCGAGAAAGAGGGGCATGGCGCCGGATCGTATCCAGAACGATCGACTTGTTTATTTTTTTGACCAGCATCTGGTCTCCGGTAATTTTCATATCGTTAAGGCACTCCTATTCTTCTGATCAAAGGGTTCTGACCCACATCCGAAACAAGTTATTCGACTATTATAGCGTAAACAAGCGCGTAAAAAACAATTTTATTTTACTTTGTTTAACCAATAGACAAAGTAAATTCGATGTGTTAGGATAACGGTGTAAACGATTTCTTAAAACTATTGAGGAGGCATTTTACACATGGCCTATTTTGAATCCGTTAATAAAATTTCATTCGAAGGTAAAGATTCCAAGAATCCTTTTGCTTTTAAACATTATAATCCAGAAGAAGTGGTAGCCGGCAAATCGATGGAAGAACATTTCCGTTTCGGTATGGCTTATTGGCATACATTAACTGCAGGCGGAAGTGACCCGTTTGGTGCAGAGACAGCTGTTCGTTCGTGGGATAAATACTCGGGTCTGGACCTCGCGAAAGTACGTGTGGAAGCGGCATTTGAATTTTTGGAAAAAATGAATCTCCCGTTCTTCTGTTTCCACGATGTGGACATTGCACCAGAAGGCAACAACCTGCGCGAGTTCTACAGCAACATTGATACAATCGTTGATCTGATTGAAGATCATATGAAATCCAGCGGCAAAAAACTGCTCTGGAACACGGCGAACATGTTCTCGAACCCACGCTTCATGTTTGGTGCAGCTTCGACTTGTAACGCAGACGTGTATGCTCATGCTGCGGCACAGATCAAGAAAGGTCTGGAAGTGGGTAAACGTCTGGGCGCTGAAAACTATGTATTCTGGGGCGGACGTGAAGGTTACGACACATTGCTGAACACAGACATGCAACTGGAGCAAGACAACATTGCTCGCATGTTCCACATGGCTGTAGACTACGCGAAGGAAATTGGTTTTGACGCACAATTCCTGATCGAGCCTAAACCGAAAGAGCCAACGAAACACCAATATGACTATGATGCAGCAACTTCCATTGCTTTCTTGCAAAAATACGGTTTGGACAAACACTTCAAACTCAACCTGGAAGCGAACCATGCTACGCTGGCTGGTCACACATTTGATCACGAAATCCGCGTTGCTCGTACCAACGGTATGCTCGGTTCCCTTGATGCGAACCAAGGCGATATGCTGATCGGTTGGGATACAGATGAGTTCCCAGTTGATATGTACGATGCGACTTTGACAATGTATGAAGTATTGAAAAACGGTGGTATTGGCCGCGGCGGTGTGAACTTTGACGCGAAAGTACGTCGTGGTTCCTTCGAAGCAGACGATCTGTTCCTGGCACACATCGCAGGTATGGATACGTATGCCAAAGGTCTGAAAGTAGCTGCAAAACTGATCGAAGATCGTGTATTCGATGACTTCATCGAAAAACGTTACAGCAGCTTCAGCGAAGGCATTGGTGCAGATGTGGTTGCAGGTAAAGCAACACTTGCTTCCCTTGCTGAGTATGCACTCAACAATGAAAACCCACGCAAAAACCAATCCGGACGTCAGGAATTGCTGAGAGCACAACTGAACCAGTACATTCTGGCTGATTAATAGTGGATTAGGCAGGGTTGGTCACGTCGACCACCGATGGTTATTCAACTCATATGTGTTGAACATCAGTGTCCAAACTAGCCTATGCACAAGATTAGCTTGTACCATGGAACGCCTGAACAAGCATGACATTCGGACCGTCCCCGACTTTCCCTTGGGAAGACGGGGGCGGTTTTTTGGTTAAACAAACAATGAGGTTTTTAAATTGCTGATATAAATGTTCTTCTAAGATGGTACATGCAAAACGAAGTGAGCAGAAAGGACCCGAGGAAGCAAAGCGTGCGCTAAGAGCTTTCTGAAAGAAAGCTGGCTTCGGAAGCATAGGCTTATCCCCGGATTTCTCCCTTGCTAAAGGGGTTAAAGGAAATCTGGGGGTAACGGCGATCCGAGGGTTTTCTGATCACGGAGTGGCCACATGAGCATCAAGGGTTTCATTTATACAATCCTGTTACAAACGAGAGGAGTTAACCTATGAGTTACGTAATTGGTGTCGATCTGGGAACCAGTGCGGTTAAAACCGTGTTGGTCAATCGTGAAGGAAAAGTGGCATTTGAAGCATCGGAGGCATACCCGTTGTACCAGCCCAAGGCTGGATACAGTGAACAAAATCCCGAAGATTGGGTAGAGCAGACGATTGTTTCCCTGCGCAAATTGCTCGAAGTATCTGGCGTGCAGCCTTCGGAAATTGAAGGTTTGAGCTTCTCCGGACAGATGCATGGACTGGTTTTGGTGGATGCCGAAGGTAAACCACTGCGGAATGCAATCTTGTGGAATGATACACGCACAACGGCTCAGTGCCGCCGGATTGAAAAAGTGCTGGATGGCAAGCTGTTAAGCATTGCCCGGAACCGCGCCCTTGAAGGTTTTACCTTGCCAAAAATTCTGTGGGTTCAGGAGAACGAGCCTGAATTGTTACAGCAAGCATCCTTATTCCTGTTACCCAAAGACTATGTGCGTTATCGCCTGACAGGGGATTATGCCATGGATTATTCCGATGCAGCAGGTACCTTGCTGCTGGACGTTGCGGGCAAGCAGTGGAGCAATGAGATTGCAGAAGCATTCAAGCTGCCGATCTCCCTATGTCCACGTCTAGTGGAATCGTTTGAGGAAGTGGGTACCCTGTTGCCGGAGATTGCGGATCAAACAGGTCTGGCAGCTGCGACGAAAGTATACGCAGGTGGCGCGGACAATGCATGCGGTGCCATTGGCGCAGGCATTCTGAGTGAAGGACAGACGATGTGCAGCATCGGAACGTCCGGGGTGGTGCTTTCCTACGAAGAGCGTAAAGATCTCGATTTCGAAGGCAAAGTACACTTTTTCAATCATGGGGAGAAAGATGCCTTCTATATTATGGGGGTAACACTTGCCGCAGGATATAGCTTGTCCTGGTTCAAGGATACGTTTGCAGCGGACAAATCCTTTGATGTGCTCTTACAGGGCATTGATCAGATTCCGGCCGGCAGCAACGGATTATTGTTCACACCTTATATCGTTGGGGAGCGTACACCTCATCCAGATGCGAATATCCGGGGCAGCTTCATCGGTATGGATGCCGGGCACAAGCTGGAGCACTTTGGACGTGCGGTAATGGAGGGCATCACCTTCTCGCTGCGTGAATCCATTGATATTTTGCGCGGCGCAGGTAAAACCGTTAATGAAGTCATCTCCATTGGGGGTGGTGCCAAAAATGAAGCCTGGTTGCAAATGCAGGCAGATGTCTTCAACGCCACAATTGTGAAGTTGGAGAGCGAACAGGGTCCGGCTATGGGGGCAGCAATGCTGGCTGCCTATGGATGTGGCTGGTTCCCTTCTTTGCAAGAATGTGCAACGGCGTTTATTCGTCCAGCGAAGTCCTATGAGCCGAACCCGGAAACGGTTGCTGTCTATGATGGATTGTTCGCACTGTACCAGGAAGTCTATGGACAGACACGTAGTCTCAATGATCGTTTGGCTGAATACCGTTAATTCATCACATGAAACATGTATATCATACATGCAGAAGCATCCGCACAGGCGGGTGCTTTTTTTTGTCGTTCAACAAGATTAACCCCGTGAAAGGTTTCCTTGTCCTGCATATCCGCATTCCGGCTCTGCATAGATTGAGAATAGAGGATTGTGATCTGTCCAGACATCGGGTGTCCGGCGATTTTAATAGGAAGAAGCTTGAGCATGGGGGTGAAGCTTTGGATGAACATGAGGTACATGGAAGACCACATATTACCTTGTCGATGATCGTTCGTAATGAGGAGAATCGTTATCTCAAGCAGGCTTTGGAGACACATCGTGCCTGGATTGATCGTGCAGTAATCATTGATGATGGAAGCACGGATGGAACGGTGGCGATGTGCCGGGAACTTCTGGACGGTATTCCACTTGTATTGGTGGAGAACGCTTCTTCACGTTTTGCAGACGAAGTAAGCTTGAGGAAACAACAATGGGAAGAAACAGTGGCGACCGATCCGGAATGGATTTTGAATCTGGATGCGGATGAGATTCTAACCAGTGATTTTGGGGCTGTACGCGATCTGCTGCTTCGTGGCAACGAGGATGCGATTTATTTCAGATTGTTTGATATGTGGAGTGATACGCATTACCGGGAAGATGAGTTCTGGCAAGCCCATGCCTACTATCGGCCGTTCCTGATTCGTTATCATCCGGGGATGAGCTATGAATGGAAGGAAACACCCCAGCATTGTGGGCGTTTTCCGTTAACGATCCAGCATTGGAGTTATGGATGTCATGCTCCCCGGGTGAAGCATTATGGATGGGCGCGGGAAGAAGACCGCATCCGCAAATATGAGCGCTATCAAGCATTGGACCCTGAAGCAAGATACGGTTGGAAGGAACAGTACGAATCGATATTGGATCAAGAGCCACGACTGTTGGCATGGGTCGAATAAGGAGAGGGGGAGTGAGCACGTTGAGCAAGAAAGACCCGTTACACCAATCGCAATCGCAAGAGGAATCCCAACCTCCAATAGAGCCGAATTCCCAAATAATTGGGGAACAGAAAGAGAAGCAACATGAAAACCAACATGAAAGCCATGTAGAGAGCCAAGTAAAGAGCCAGAGTAATCATCGACCGTCCAGGCGTTCTGTTATATCGAAGGAAACCCGCCAACCGGAAAATCTTGAAACGCTTGTCCAGGAAAGAATACTGATCGCCAGCCCGGTTCGTCAGACAACTCCGGTGCTGCGTGAATTTTTGGATTCTCTGCATGCACTGGAACGAACAACAGTGAAGACGGATTATCTGTTTGTTGACGATAACGAGGAAGAAGCTGCGTCGAATATATTACGTGAATTTGTGCTCCAGCATGAAGGGACGGTTATTCAGGCAGATGAACATAGCAGTGATAGTCCTGACAACAAAGGGTTGTACACCAAGGATGAGGGAGGCCACTATTGGCAGGATGAACAGATTTGGCGTGTAGCTGGTCTAAAAAACCGCATTTTGAATTATACACGCGACAACGAGTACGATGCTGTTTTCTTGATAGACTCTGATCTGGTGCTGCATCCGCGGACATTGGAACAACTCGTATCGAGCGGCAAAGACATCGTGTCCAATATCTTTTGGACCCGGTGGCAGCCGGGGGCCAGGGAAATGCCTCAGGTATGGCTGCAAGATGAGTATGCTTTGTATCGTCGAGGCGGCAAATCTTCAGCCGGAAATGAAGCGGAAGACGAGGGCGCGCAAACGACTGCTTTTCTGAATCAACTGCGGATACCAGGTTGTTACGAAGTTGGAGGGTTGGGGGCATGTACGCTCATTCGCAAAAATGTTCTGGCCGCCGGGGTTTCCTATGACCAGATTCCGAATGTATCCTTCTGGGGCGAAGATCGTCATTTCTGTATCCGTGCGCAGGCACTTGGTTTTCGCCTTTTCGTTGATACTCATCTCCCTGCGTACCACATCTACCGTTTGTCCGAACTGCCGGGGGTAGCTGCCTTTAACCGCAGAGCCAGACGTGGGGAAGAGACGATCAGCATTACACTCTGTATGATTGTGAAAAATGAAGAAGCATCCCTCGCCAGATGTCTGGACTCGGTCAACGGCATTACCGATGAGATTGTGATCGTTGATACCGGTTCAACGGATCGTACCCGTCAGATCGCTTCCAGATATACGGATCGTATCGTTGATTTTGAATGGGTGGATGACTTTGCAGCAGCACGCAACTTTGCCTTCGATCAGGCGAAGAGCGAATATATTCTGTGGCTGGATGCCGACGATGTATTTGAAGCGGAAGATCGGGCGAAGCTTATTGCCTTGAAACGTTCGCTGGACCCGGCTGTTGATAGTGTCACAATGGATTACAATCTGTCATTTACGGCAGAAGGCAAAGTATCCTACAGTCTGCGCCGGAATCGCCTGGTGCGTCGGGATCGGCAATTTCGCTGGATTGGCGCGGTGCATGAATATCTGGCTGTAGCAGGCAATCTGCTGCATAGTGACATAGCGGTTACCCACAAGAAAGATAAGGAGTATACCGATCGGAATCTGCGGATCTATCGCAAGAGGGAACAGACCGGAGAGGAATTCTCACCGCGTGACTTATACTATTTTGGCAATGAACTGAAGGACCATGGACAGCATGAGGATGCGGTGAAGTACTATGAAAAGTTTCTGGACACCGGGCTGGGTTGGGTGGAAGACCAGATTGCGGCTTGCCAGAAAATTGCAGATTGTGAAGCTGCACTTAAACGATCAGAACAGGAAGTAACAGCGTTGTTCCGATCATTCGCCTATGATCTGCCAAGAGCCGAGATTTGCTGTCGATTGGGTGGTTATTTTGCCGACCGTGAAGATTATCGCAAAGCCCTGTTCTGGTATGAACAAGCGACTCGTGCAGTACGTCCTGATGATCCTATGGTGGTGCTAAATGAAGCAGCCTGGACCTGGATGCCGCATCTGCAACTATGTGTCTGTTATGACCGGATGGGTAACCGTGCCAAGGCCCGGGAACATAATGATATTGCACTCGCCTATCATCCAACACATCCGAGCATGTTATATAATGATCGTTACTTTAAAGATCTGGAGAAGGATAACGTATTGGAAAAGGCTTAGCATGAAGGTCTCAATGATGCCTCTTTCGTGGAATTGAATGGGTGAATCATCCCCATGTCCATGGAGAGGTTTTTTTACGTTGCAATGCAATGACTTCTTAGTACTGATCAAAAGACGGATTCAGTTTGGAAATGGATTAATGTATTTCATCCAAGGGAGGATATGCTTTACAATAATGAATAACGGAAAAGCAGTGAACATGATTACCTGTCTTCGGCTGCCGAATTGATGAAATAAGGGGAACTGGATATGAATCTGACGGAAGTACTATTGGAGTCGAGGCTGGTCGCGATTGTGCGCGGTATTAGCCGTGAAGCGGCAGTAACAGCTGGACAAGGCATGACGAGTGGTGGAATTCGACTGATGGAAGTCACGCTGAACACACCTGGAGCACATGATATTATTGCAGACTGGCGTGAGCGGCATGAAGGAAAGGCTTATGTCGGAGCTGGTACGGTACTGAATGTGCAGATGGCGAAGGAAGCGGTCGCTGCAGGAGCACAGTTTCTGGTGTCCCCCAATGTCGATCTGTCTGTCATTGAATATGCTGTAGAACATGGTGTCGAGATCTGGCCTGGAGCCATGACACCAACGGAGATTGTCGCAGCCCATGAGGCAGGAGCACGTGTTGTGAAGCTGTTTCCGATGGCGAGCCTGGGCATACCGTATCTGCGGGAGATTAAAGCTCCGCTGAACCATATCCCGCTGTTGGCAACAGGCGGCGCTACACTGGAGAATATTGCTGGCTATTATGCAGCAGGTGCTGCTGCCGTAGGTCTGGGAAGTGCACTTTTACCACGTGAAGCCCTTGTAGCAGGAGATCATGAGCAGATTGCAGCATGTGCACGGAGATTTGTGGAAGCAGCTGAAGTTTAGACTTCAGCGAAAGATGAGGGATATGTCCATTTGGGTATATATTAAGGTAGCTTTAGATCAATTGCTGGATTATTCGTTATCATAAGAACCGATGTCGTTTAACGTGCCGTTCATTCTAGTGTCGTATGATGGATGTATGCCAGAATTCGGAGAGGAGAGATGCCCTGTGAAAGCTAAAACAATGATTGGCGGCATGCTGGCCGTTGCTGCAGTAACGGCAGGTGGATTATGGAAGGCGGCGGTAAAGAGCCAGACACCCAAGAAGATTCCGATCACACTGACACCTCCAATGCCATTTGAGGATGTGACCTTTGACAGTGGGGGAGGTCGGGTGCATGGGTGGTTCATCCCGGCCAGAGCTGATATTCCGAAACCATGGCCGCTCGTGATTATTGCACATGGCTGGGGCTCCAATCGCTCTCGTGTTCTACGTTATGCGAGGCCGATCTGGGAAGCAGGATATGCCCTGTTTATGTATGATGTCCGCAGTCATGGGGCCAGTGATCCGGTTCGTGCTGCATCTGCCTATCTGTTCCGGGATGATCTGCTGGCGGCATTGCAGTATACGTCTGCACGGCCAGAGATTGATTCATCTGCTATCGGAGTGCTTGGACATTCACTGGGTGGACTGGGTACGATTCTTGCAGTGACGGAAGGCATTCCGGTATCAGCAGTAATTACGGATTCCATGCCATCGCAATTTGAGGTTATTGTCAGTTCGGAGCTGAGACGCCGACGTCTGCCTCTGTTTCCCCTGGCCCAGTTAATTCCGAGAATCTGGTTCTGGCGACTGGGTGAATCTCTGAAATCCTATCGTCAGCGCGATCCGGTGATGATGCTGAATGAACGGCGCAGGGGGATGCAACTCCCGTTGCTCATGGTGCACTCCAAGGGAGATAATTTTATTCCTCCGAGTGAGCTTGAATATTTTATGTCCAAAGCCGATCCGCCTGTGGAACATCTATGGGTTAATAGCGGAGGTCACAGTTGTTCCGAGGAAGATTCTGCCTTCTGGGATACTGTTATTCCATTTCTGAAAACCCATGTTCATGGTCAGGCGAAGTTGAATGATTCGTCTATAGCGAGTAGTTAACAGGATAGAACAGCCTACATAAGCGTGCAGGCTAACAGAGAAAACGCCAACGTGGTTGGCGTTTTTTTGCTGTTATGAGCAATATGCAGAAATTCACAATTGTAAAATTGACGGGAAAAGACGATTAAAAAGGAAGCTTATGGTATCATAGAGTAGACTGGCAATATTCATGCGAGGTTATTTGTTATGCTTCTTTGTATGAAATTGAAGGGAGAGGTCCAGATTTGAGTTTGAATTGGAAGTTCAATGTACGTATCAAAATGTTCGCAACCAAAGCAACAACTGCAGCGATGGCAACACTGCTGCTTGCTTCGCAAACACCAGGTTTTGCAGGCAGCGCATCAGCCGCGAAAGCAGAGCAGGTGAACGAAGCAACAACGGGGGAAAATGAACAACTAGACGCAACCAGCAATGACGTGCCAGAGGGAGCGAAAATCTCATCCAGGCAAGCCAGTGAAAATATACTTAGATTATTTCCATTGTTAAAAAAAGCAACGATCTCATCTGCACGATTCGATTCACCTAATTCCTATCCACCGCCAGACTACAAGGCATGGGAGATTGGATTCCAGATTACACAAGGCAATCATACATCGGGATTCAGTGGGACTGTACATGCAGGCACAGGGGAAGTGTTAAGTGTACATCTACCATCGGATATTCTGGATAAACATGTCTCGGGATCGGATGTTAAGCTAACGAAAGCTGAAGCTGAAGAGAAGGCCGTGGCACTGTTGTATCAAGCGATTCCAGGCTTGAAGGATACGGAGTATGCTCCGCTAGGAGATCTGTATTCTTCCATCGAACAAGAGTCTTTGTTTGGCAGAACAGAATATCGATATGCTTACCAGTTAAAACATGACGGATTGTTATCTGACGCAGAGACAGTCTACATCAATGTGGATGAAAGTGGTTTGGTGACAGGTTACTCACGAGGTACTACATCTGCTAAATATCCTTCATCGAAACCGACAGCTTCGGAAGAGAAGGCCAGACAGCAGTTTGAAGAACAGTTTGATGTAGAGCTGGCTTATATCTCCAAAGATCGGTCGTCTTCCAAACAGGGTCAGCAGTATTACCTTGGATATACACCGAAGAATATCAGTATTGTTCCGATTGAAGCCAATACGTTGGAACGGATTAATACATTAACAGGCAAAGCAGTGGACGAGGATTCTTTACAGCAGGATACGAAGTTGCAAGGGGACGTGACGCCTTTTGTTCCAAGCAATGGTACAAGATTAAATGTACAGCAGGCCGCCAATCGGGTGGTAACGAACTTTGATATTCCCAAAGGTTACAAGCTGGAGCATAGCCAGTTAAGCAAAGGTTTTTTTGCAAGTCCGAACAATCAGGTATGGAGTCTGAGCTGGAGCGATCGAAGTGCCAATACGTCCTATATGTTCATGCGGGATATTTCAGCACAGGTGGATGCAGTGACTGGGCAGATCTACAGCTATACGATGATGCAACGCATTGGACCAGAGCAGGAAAAGCAGACTGAAGAGAAAACAGGCAAATTAATTACCCGAAAGCAGGCTGAGAAACTGGCGATGAACACGGTGATTGCGTTAGTTCCAGATGCAACGGAGCAATTTAGATTGGCTAACGTTATTGAGGTAGACGATGCTCGTACGTTTATGTTCCAACGCTATCTGAATGGAATTCCGGTGAAAGATGATACAGCACAAGTGCAGGTGTTGAACGATGGAACCGTGAACGAGTTCTATACACGCATTGCAGCAACGCCTGAACAATTGCCAGCAGATGATAAGCCAGCCATCAGTTATGAAGAGGCCAAGGCGCTCTATCTGGAGGAGTTCAAGCTGATCCTCGCATATTCCCGTTATGGCGGGTATGGTCTGAATAATGGTCAAGTTATTCCGGTGGGAGTTAACCTTGCTTATATGCCAACCCGTGATGAGAATTCCATCTATGGCACTTATGAAGTACTGGATGCTAACACGGGAGAGTGGAAGCTTCAATACGGGGAGACAGGTGCTGCAAGCAAGACAGAACCTACGGATATCTCAGGCCATGTGGCCGAAGATGCGCTTCGCAATATGACACAGCATGGCGTGTTGCTAGCGGATGAGCAGGGACGTGTATTCCCAGATCGGGTGATCACCCGAGGAGACTGGTTTAACTATTTGGCAAGAGCGATTAACCCGAATATGGATCTGTATTATAGTGGGGACGGAGATGACAAGCTATACGCTGATGTGACCCCTGACAGCCCTTATTATAAGGCAATCAAGGTGTTAATCGATCAACGCTGGCTTGCCGGAGCGGACCCAGAACAGAATCTGAACCCGCAAGAAGAGATGACCCGTGAAGAATTGGCGGTGCTGCTTGTACGCATACTGCGCTATGAGAAGCTGGCCGGATTCTACACATTGCCATCGGATCTTCCCAATATCGCAGATGCCAGTGCCATTTCGAGTAAAGGGGCGGTTTCCCTGAGTTTGAAGCTGGGATTACTTCCTTCGATCGAGGGACGTTTCATGCCTGCACGCAAAGTGACGGTAGCTGAAGCTTCACAGGTACTGGAACGACTTGCCAAACTTCAAGGCAAGACCGATACGTTTATGAGTGGCAATCGTCTGTATTAGACGAGGAATCACACATATTACGCCCGTTCGAATCATAGGATGAAGATAACGGGTACTCGTGATTCAACGAATTGAAGATCAAAGGGACCTTCCATAGAAGGTCTCTTTTGATTTGCTTTGACAAAACTAGAATGACGCCAGAGCCTTTTGTGATACAATAAGGCGTGAGAACTTTGCAAAGAAGGGTGGGTTCCTTTCATGGGTAAGAACGGGAAACGAATTATCACCGTACTGCTGGCAGGCTGTCTGATTGCTGTAGCGTTACCACGTACGGTTGATCTGGATCAACTGTATGCTGCATCAGGGACATCGGATATATCCACGGCAACGGATTTGCGCCAGACCTTGCTTACCGCAATGTCACAGCGGACGGAGGAACTTGTTTTTACATACAAAGGCAATGTGAAAGGCCTCAAAAAACAATTACAAACCTCCATCGATGAGGCAATGAAGAGTGACCCCTATATCCAATATACCGTTAAAAGTTACGCATTTAATTATAAAGGCTCCAATGTATCGGCCGAAGTACATGTGACGCTTTCCTACCGGGAGACCAAGGAACAGACCGATTATGTGAATCGTAAAGTTACGAACGTGTTGAAAGAAATCATCAAACCCGGCATGACGGATCATGAGAAGGTTAAGGTCATCCATGACTGGATTGTGCTTAACCTGTCCTACGATACTTCGCTCAAGAAATATACGGCCTACGACGGGCTTGTTACAGGCAGTACCGTCTGTCAGGGATACTCATTGCTGGCTTATCGAATGCTGGAGCGAGTAGGGATCGATAACCGGATTGTGGAAGGTACAGCAGGCGGGCAGCTTCATGCCTGGAATATCGTGAACCTGGACGGCAAGTGGTATCACATGGACACTACCTGGGATGATCCTACTCCTGACCGGAAAGGTAAGGTAAGCCACAGCTATTATTTGCTGAGTGATGATGAGATGGCACGTGACCATATCTGGACAGGCAAAAGCAAGTACCCCGCTGCGCCAGCCCCATATCGAGAAGCTTTATTAAAGCTCGTGAAGGCTGGAGATAGCAAAAAGGCCGCTTATCAGAAGCTGTACCATGCTCTGGACTATTCCCTGTATGATGAACAGGATGCCGTTAAAGGTCATGCTGCGCTGAAGACCAAGGTTCAAGGTACACTGAAGGAAGGCGGAACCTCGCTCACGTTCAGGTACAAGGGTACGGAGGCTGGACTGATCGAAGATTTACAGGATTTGTACCAGCTTGGCATGAAATCGATATCTTATTATGTGTCCAAAATGGAAGGTACCACAGATCTACGTGTCAAAATTAACTGGACGTTATAAACATCGTTATAAGCAGGATGCTCCGCTTGAGGAGTGTCCTTTTTTGCGTTCAATTTGTGTTCAACGACGAGGGTTTTAGTGTTGTCTATTTTTTGTATATGTCGCTTTGCTATTCTATTCTTCGGCGCATGCCAACATTACGTACGAGGAGGATATGCAAAAAATGAGGAAAAAAGTGAGCATAGTGATCATTGCTCTGTTGCTGGTCACACAAATGATGCAGGGTTGGATATTAACACCAACGATGCATGCTCAGGATGAATTAACTAATTTGCCAGCCAGTGCAATCAGTGATACAGCGGTAGAAGACGGTTCGGCAGGTTCGGGAGAAGTGAAAGAAGATCCTGCCATTCCGGAAGAAGATAAGGATGTCAGTACTCCGGAAGATCAGGAGGATAATACGATGCATCTGCTTGGTGCAGCTGCAGGTCCGGTAATTACAGAGCAATTAATTACGAGTGTGCAGATGTACAATCAGGCACCGCAAGATAATGGAAATGGAACGATTGATATCAAAGGCGATAAGATTGAGGATATTCGTCCATCCATTCAGGATGAGGTGGCTGTCGTCTTTACATGGGGGCTTGCAAATGACACCCACAACTACAGCGATGGTTCCACGTTTACCTTCAACTTGCCGGATAAATTCATCATTGGATCACAGCTTAAGGGCGATCTGGATGGCGGTGTTGGGGAGTATGTGGTGAATCCAGATGGCACAATCATCTTTACCTTTAACGAACTGATCGAGCATGCGCAGTTGGAAGGCAACTTCTACGTGTGGATTAAGTTTGATGAGAGCAAGATGGAAGATGGATTGAAACAACAGATAGACTTTAGCTCTGTAGGGCAAGGCAGCATTAATGTGCATTTTGCCAACACAGCCGTAGATAAATTGAAGAAATCGGGAAGCGCAAACAAAGACAATTTCAACTCGGATGAAATTAAATGGACTGTAGATTTTAACCAAGGCGAGAAGGCTTTGAAAAATGCGTTTCTTACAGATACATTGCCAACAAACCTTGAACTCAAGGGCAATATCGAAATTCGTGAATTGGAAGTGCAATTGAATGGATCTGTAAAAGAAGGTCCAATAGTTCAAACGGAACCACAGTTTCCAATTGTATTGGGAGACACGGATAAGGCCTATCGTGTAACCTATACGACAAGTGTTAAAGCACCAACCACTGCTCCGTTCACCAATGTGGAGTTTCAAAACCAGGTTGCGCTTACAACGGATCAGAGCGAGCATAACGAAACGGATATTGGCCGAGTTCGTGTGAGTTTTAACGAGCCTTTGAACAAGTCCGGCCAAGATAGTGCGTATGATCCGGTGACACAGACAATCACATGGAAAGTGCAATATAACTACAATCAGCAAGAAATCATGCAAGCGAATGCATGGATTGAAGACCGTTTTGATACGGCCAAACAGCAACTGATCAACAATTCCGTCAACGTATACCAAGTTGATATTAATGCGAGCGGAGCGGCTTCGAACAGAACGCTGGTGAATCCGAATGAATACACACTTGAAACGATAAATACAGGATTTGATGACGGCTTCAGATTACATTTTAAGAACGACATTACCAAGGCCTATGAGATTGAATATGATACACAATCCATTCATCGTGTCTATACAAACGATACCATTACGAACACAGTGAACATGTATGATAATACTTCCAAAACAGGCCGGAAAGACATTCGGGAAGTCATTTTTGCCAAAAGCGTAAAAAGTGAAAACTTCAACACCAAAGAAATTGAATGGCAGATGGTGTTGAACCGTGATTTGCAGGACATGACGGATATCGTCATTACCGACAATTATGAAGGCAGACACATGAAGCTAATTCCGGGTAGTCTTCAAGTGACTGGGGTTAACAAAGACGACTTTGAATTGACTCCAGACCCGGCTGATCCTACGTATGAAAAAGGATTCTCCGTTCGCCTAAAGGACGGCGTTACCATTAACACGGAACATGTCATTACCTATACGACAAGCTTTGATCCGACGGCAGGTATGCCAACGGATAATGAATATCGCAACTCGGCCAAGGTCGATTGGAAAGAGTCCAATGTAGCACAGACTGCGATTACCAAGTCGGCTATGGTCAAACCGCAAGAGTACACCATTCAAAATGGTAACAAAAAGGGCGAATACAGCGCCAAAGACAAAACGATCACGTGGACAATTGATGTAAACTACAACTTGTTTGATATTCAGGAGGCTATCCTTAAGGATGCCTACACGGGTAACCAATCTTTTGTAGACGGTTCATTAAAAGTTCATGAGTTAGAGTTACAGGGAGCCAATAATGTTACTGCTGTAGGTAGCGAGGTTCCGCTCACACCTGGTCAATTCCAGCTGAACCCGGACGGTAAAGGTTTTACATTGGATCTGGGTAACATCGGCAAAGCAGCTTATCGCATTCAGTATCAAACGAGCCTGGATGGACCTTATTCCGTCGAAGGCACGTATGCCAACCAGGCTGTACTAACCGATGGTGAGGGCGGTGAAGAGCGCTTTAACAGATCAGCGAGCGTCACGCCAGCTCACGGTGGTGTGTATGTACAAAAAACAGGTCAACAGATCGGTACAACGGATAAAGCATCATGGACGGTAAATATCAATCCAAGTCAATCTTATGTTCCAGCGGGTACATCATTAACAGATACCTTGTCGGAGAATCAAATTTTATTGGCGGACTCCTTAAAATTATATGCAACGAACCTGCCTGCCAACAATTCAGGCAATGTATCCAACAAAGCTGGACTGGTTGATCCGGCAGATTATGAATTGACCGTTGAAGGTAATACATTTACCCTCACCTTCAATAAAGATATCCATACGGCATTCATTCTAGAATATCAGTCCTATATTAATGCCGATCATGGCGCCCGAATTGAGAATAAAGTTGAATTTGCAGGTCAATCCTCCTCAGTGGTGGGAGAAGGCAATCAGGTAGGTATCAAAGTTTCATTGGCTGGAGCGGGTGGAGGAGCCTCTACAGGTCTGGGCAAGATTAGAATCCACAAAGTCAGTGATACTGGGCTTCCACTGGAAGGAGCCATATTCGCAATCTATAATGCGTCTGGAACTACGCTCCTGGAAACATTGAAACCAACGGACGAGAATGGTGTGGTTGAAAGCTCCAGAAACTATCGATTAAACAATCTAACCAACGGTATACCTTATAAGTTAAAAGAATTATCTGCACCGGCAGGATACATGGTTGATCCAGAGTATGGCTCTGCCTCAGGTAAAACGATTGAATTCAAGGATGCGGATATTGCCTTTGACATTGAAAATAAAAAGATTCGACAAGGCTTCGAATTAACTAAGGTAGATGCCATTGAATCATCCAAGAAGCTCCAGGGTGCAACCTTTGAATTGTACTTGAACAATGGCGCAACCCGAGAGAAAATAGACGAGTTGACGACAGGGGAAGATGGGAAAATCGCCAAAGGTGATCTCTTACCTGGGGATTATGAATTGGTAGAGGTTGTGGCACCCGAGTTTTATCAGTTGGATGCTACCCCGATTCCCTTCACCATCGTAGAGAATCAGACTCAGATTATTACACTGACGAAGTCGAATGCCATAGGGGCAGGTGGCAAACTTGTCGTTACCAAAGTCAATGCGAAGGATCAGTCCGTATTAAGTGGAATTGAATTCGAATTGCGTGATCACTCCAATGCGATCATCGATACGAAAGTAACGGATCTGAACGGGGTCATTGAATTCGATGGATTAACCTATGGTTCATATACATTGGTAGAGACCAAGGCAGAAGGTTTTGTCATTGAACAGCCGGAGACGCTTGTATCTATTATCAAACCGGAAACGCAATTGACTATTGAAAATAAAGAAAATAATCGTTCGGTGAAATTGATTAAAACCAATGCGGGTCGAACTCAGCATCTACAAGGTGCAGTGTTTGAATTACGGGCTCAAACTGCATTGATGGATGCAAATGGGAATTGGGAGTTCCACAAGGTAACAGGTCTGGATGAAGCCACACTGACAACCAATCAGCAAGGTGAAATTGTACTTAAAGACCTGGATGTCAATAAATATCAGTTGGTCGAAATAAAAGCACCTAACGGATATATCTTGGACACAACACCTGTACCATTTGAAATTACGAACATACAAACCGAAGCCATAGTTGTAGAAAAAACAAATCAGGCTATCCCGGTATCGGGCGGTGGATCGAGTGGACCTTATAATCCGGGGACACCTACTACGGGTGTAACACCAGATCCGGAGAAACCAGTAACACCGGGACCAGAAAAACCAGGAACGTCTGTCCCAGGTACAGTGGTTACTGGACCTACTGAACCTGGAGACGGAACCGAGCTTCCAACAGATGAAGATAACGGAGTAACTCCTCCTTCGCCTGGCGTCTCCAACGGTGACGACACTGCACCTCCAGCGGGGGATACAGATACAGCGGATGGGGATAGCGCATTGGCACCTTCTGCGGGAACGGATACAGATGGATCGCAGGGGACTGGGAATTCTGCATCACAGCAGACCGGAAACTCTGCATCACAGGGAATGCTGCCGAAGACAGGCGAAGAGAGCACATGGGCTTTCACTGTGGCAGGCATGATGCTCATGGCATTGGGTAGTGTGGGATACGTTTACTTCCGACGTAGACAACTGCTTCAGCGTTAGATCGCACGCAGCACGTAATACAGGAATAGATCATTTTCAGATAAAACAGATAAAAACACCCTCTAGCTTCACAAGTGACCCAGAGTCACGGTGTGAATATACTAGAGGGTGTTTTATTTTATTTCGGTTGAACCTTAAGGAAGATCAAATCCAGCAACGTCAGGATTTACTTTAATGGCTCTTACAATTAACCGATGTGTTGGATTGACGAGTGGATCACAGGTAATCAAGGTAAGGACCTGTCCAAGTCCGGGGTCTTCCAGCACGGACAAGTCATTAGGCTCCACAACGGATATCCGATCTATCTTATAATGGATGATCGTTCGATCTGCCAGGGTGACTTCCATTGAATCGCCAATCTGGAGTTCTCCCAAGCGATTGAACAGTCGTCCTTTTTTGTGTGCGCGATGAGCGGCAATGGCGGCATTACCTTTGTTCCCAATCTTAGTGGTTTCGACAAGATGGGTTACAGCTACCTTCATGTTTGCTTCCGTGGCACCCTCCAAAATCGGCAAGCGGACATCAATCTTGTCAATGGAGAGTACCCCCAACGTATCCGAAGATTCGTCTTGCACTATATCTGTATTGTCAGTAGTTGGCTCGGCGGAAGCTGCATCCTGTATGCCTTGTTCGAAGGCGTGATTCAGCTTGGACAAGCCGTCTTGCAGTTGCTCCAGATCGTGCATCACACGGGTTTGCTGCCAGTCATAATACGTGTCCCGTAGGAAAGGAAAGCTGATGATCAGCATGCCCAGCAGAATGAGCAGGATAGAGAATTTTTTCATTATGCATCAACTCCCGTTGTTCAAGAAAAATAGTATACCTTTATCTATTTTTACTTACAGACCTATACAAAATATGGACAGGAGACGAAAGGACGAAGAGGTACAGGAATGTTCGAAGGGGCCGTCACCAAAAAAACTCCCCGTATCGCTACAGAATGAAAACTGCAACGCCACGGGGAGGTTTTATTATATAAAGTCAATTGTATCTGTAGATGATAGTACGTTGGAGCTACTATTTGTTACTTGGTGCATCGGTAGGTGTGAAATCACATTCCTTCAGCGGCACCACTTTGGTTTTTTTGATCCATTTGTAACCAAGCCACAACACGAGGAACAGGGGGACGCTCAGATAGGCAACGATGGCTCCACTCCAGTCGATCTCGTCACCCGTAAATGCCTGATAGTTCTGTCCAATAATCACGATAATACACAGGACAAAGGCAAAGATCGGCCCAAACGGGAACCAACGTGCCCGGTAAGGCAGATCGCTTAGGTCCCTGCCTTGTGCAACGTATGCACGACGGAAGCGATAATGACTGATAGCGATACCTAGCCAAGTAATAAAACCACACATACCGGATGCATTCAGCAACCAGGTATACACAATGCCATCGCCGAATAGGGAGGCAAGAAATGCCAACATGCCAACGGCTGTGGTAAGCAGCAAGGCATTCATGGGAATGCCTTTTTTGTTCAGCTTACCGAGGAACCGAGGCGCTTTACCGTCTCGGGCAAGGGCATAGAGAACCCGGCTTGAAGCATACATGCCTGAGTTTCCGGCAGAGAGTACGGAAGTTAGAATAACGGCATTCATGACGGAAGCCGCAATGGCGAGTCCTGCTTTTTCAAACACCAGTGTGAACGGGCTGACCCCGATATTTTCCAGATCTCCTTTGAGCAGATTCGGATGAGTATACGGAATGATCAGACTGATCACGGTAATCGCCAAAATGTAAAAAATCAGAATGCGCCAGAATACCTGCCGAATGGCACGAGGTACATTTTCGCGCGGATTTTCACTTTCCCCGGCGGCTACTCCGATAAGCTCGGTACCCTGGAATGAGAATCCCGCAGCCATGAATACGCCTAACACGGCGAAGAATCCGCCATGAATGGGCGCATCACCGATGGTGAAGTTACTGAAACCAACGGCTTCTCCGCCCATAATACCAAAGATCATAAGCACACCAACGGCCAGGAAGATAATAACGGTAGCTACCTTGATAATGGCGAACCAGTACTCGGACTCCCCGTATCCTTTGACGGACAGGACATTCAAGGCAAAGATCAGCACGAGGAACAGTAAGCTCCATAACATGGACGAACTGTCGGGGAACCAGTATTTAATGAGCACTGTTGCGGCAGCAAGCTCTGCTGCGATGGTTACCGCCCAGTTATACCAGAAGTTCCAGCCCATGGCGAACCCGAGGGCGGGATCGACAAAACGTGCGGCATACGTATTAAATGAACCGGAGTCCGGCATAAAGGTAGCAAGCT
The DNA here is from genome assembly GCA_027600665.1 of Irineochytrium annulatum. Classification (NCBI taxonomy): domain Eukaryota; kingdom Fungi; phylum Chytridiomycota; class Chytridiomycetes; order Chytridiales; family Chytridiaceae; genus Irineochytrium; species Irineochytrium annulatum. The sequence continues at coordinate 194,386 of JADGJL010000003.1, forward strand.
CACCAAGGCTGGTCATGAGGAAATAGACCATGATGCCAACGGCCGCGTAGGCAATTAATGCCCCGCCAGGGCCTGCGGTTGAGATGGCGGTACCACTTGCGAGAAACAGCCCGGTCCCAATTGAGCCACCGAGAGCGATCATCGTCATATGGCGTGCGCGTAATCCTTTTTTCAGGGAAGGTCTAGTTGTTGTTGGGTTACTGCGGTCTTGCATGGAAACACTCCTTCATTCGATATACTGATGTTTGCGATAATTGCTTCCTAAACAAAAAGACCACAGGCATCAGCCTGCGGTCTTTAATATTTCAATGTCCGCACCATGTCCCAGATGATTAAGATAGCTCAACACAGAAGAATTCATACCTTTATACAAAGGAAATGTACTTCCGTGACAGTTCTGCGCCTTTCGACAGCAGCCCCAGCCCACCGGACCGTATAAGGAACGTCCAGTAAGCTTCGGCGGGTGCACCTTTCGGCTGATCTCATAAGCGGCTCCTTAGCGCCTCCTTCAGCGTACTGATCGCACCCGCGACCTCTACCTCACCATTCATGGATGAGGTGTATCTATTGTCTATGAAATTATGAACAACACAACTTAACACGGTGTGTTCAGTTTAGTAAACAGACAACCAGTATAACGCGCGTGCTTTTCCAGTGCAATAACAATTGTTGGATGTGAGGTTTGAGGAACGACTATTCCTCTTTTTTGTTGCGGCCGGCCATCTGTTGCCATACCGTTCCGGCAGCTTGTTCGCCGGATTCGATTCGTTCCAGAGCCATCTTGGCTTGCAGGCTGACTTCGAATTCGGGATCATCGGCTGCAACTCGCAACGCTTGCTCTGCTTCTTCTGTACCGACCTCATATAGAAAACGTGCAGCACGCCAGCGGACAAGTTTACTTTTATCCGATAATGTTGCTGTCATGGCTGGTGTGGCGGCAGGATCGCCGATATCAGACAAGGTATCCCCGGCCGTACGGCGTACCGCAGGTGAACTGTCCTGGAGCGCTTCATACAGCAGTTCCATTGCTTCCGGTGTACGAATGTCACCCAGGTATACCACGGCCAAACGCCGGATCTGCATTTTGTCATCATGCAGAGCTTGAGCTACAAGCGGCAATCTTTCTGCTGTAGGCTCCATGCCGTCCAAGGCAGCATAGCGAACATTCCAGTCACTGTTACGCAAGGCCTCTTCGAGTTCGGCACCATCCAGTTCGCGACGACGCTCAATAAATTCTTCGGAGTTGGTACCATGTTCAATCGCCTGTTGGATGACCTGCTCCAGTCGTTCTGGCGGATAGGCCGCTTCCAGCTCTTGCTCAACTTCGCGTGCGATGTCCGGCAATTCGCCGTAACGAACGCCGTAATCACTCAGTTTACGTTCTTTGATCATGGTTGCACTGGCAACTTCGGTAACGGCTTTGACAAAACGATCTGACAGCGAGATACGTTCTTCTTTGGCTCCGGCCTTAACCCTGATTTGCATGGGTACCCCTCTAAAGAACTGAACGAATACCTGTGCTTCTCCGAAGTGTTCGCCAGATCCGTCCTCAGACTCAATCCAGTCCAGGTTGATGCCTTCCTGTCCGAGACGATTCTGGACTTCGCCGAGAATGACAGACCAGTCTGCGTTTCCTTTGCGATCAAGCGCCACGAAGTCGGTCGTGTGAAATACACTCTTCACGCCGGGAATATGAAGCATCTGGCGAATGAACGCCGGGGCGGATCGTTCGTTGTCCAGTGTATATGTTCTGCGAATTCCGTCCTCCAGACGTTCATCGAGATGCAGCATCATCGTATTTGGACTCGGTGTTGGTTCAATGGAAACAATATTCATCAGTGTAACCTCCTATAATACCAAATTCATCCTTAACCTCCCGTTAATTAAATCACACGGGTATTTCTCTATTTTACATCAATGTGTGGAATCTGCGAAATTATCAAGAAGCGATATGGGCATATCTGACACTTAGTGTGAAGAAGTGCGAAATTTGTTAACACTTCTTTCATGTTCACTCACAAACATTTTTAAACGAAAATTGGCACAATAATAGGAAGAAACAACTGGAGGTTATACTTATGGAACCCATTACTGTGCTCTCGGATGGTAAACGTCGTATTGCATATGAGAATATTATTCAATTGTTCAGGAACTGGATGGAGGACTCAACATCTGGTTCTGCGATAGAAACACATCGGGGAAGTTGGGAAAATGCCCGGTATTGTATTGTTGATTATCAGATTGCCGAAGAAGCGGTGTCAGCAGCAAATGCCATTCGGGCTTTTATGCCACAACTTCCATTACTGGTCATTACTGATTTCAAATCCCTCATTCGGAAGCGACACCTGCAACAGATTACAGGCACAGGTGAGATGAAGATGTTTCTCTGGAACGAGCAAGACCCGGATCATCTCATCAAGGAAATGGAGAATTGGTTTCATTCATCGTCTGTCCACAAATCAGAAATAGCCATACCGCCCATCTTATCCATGAGATAAAAGAGGGATGTGGCTATAGATTTTTAACTTCAATTGTTACGATCGTGATTAGATCACATATTTATAGCCTGTTCCCCAAACCGTCTTAATATAACGTGGGTTCTTGGGGTCAGGCTCAATTTTTTTACGCAGACTTGAGATATGAACATCGATGGTACGATCCAGATAGGCGCGTTCGGAGCCTTTGATTCGATCCATCAGTTCATTGCGGGTGAACACTTTACCCGGATTTCGGTACAATTCCTTCATAATCTCAAACTCAATATGAGTGACCTCGATTTCAACACCATCCACAAACAGGGTTCTTCTGTACTCATTCACATTCACATGCCCAGTAACCTCTGCCTGCTTGTCTTCCTTTGCCGGTTTATCCTGATAGGAAATGATTGATCTTCGCAGCAGTGCTTTAATCCGTGCATCCAACTCTTTCAAACTAAATGGTTTGCACAGAAAGTCATCCGCACCATTATGTAATGCGCGCAGTCGATCGTTCAGCATGGTGCTTGCCGAGATCATCAGAATAGGCACAGTGGAGTGCTGGCGAAAGGCTTCTACGAGATCATTTCCATCCATTTCAGGAAGCATGAGATCCGTTACAACAATATCCGGTTGGAATTGTGGAAACAGTTGAAGAGCCTCGCGGGCATGTTGAACCCGTTCAGTGATGTATCCTTCCTCCTCCAGAAAGAAAGCAATCATGTCGGCCAGATTTTTCTCATCCTCTATAAGAAGTACTTTGATCGTCATAGGGTCACACTCCTGGTGAAAATAATATGTTAAGAAACTACTAAAAAAACGAGGTGAATTGCGAATAAATGCCGCAAATTTTTTAATGTTTGTATTCCAAAATATAGGATGTATATGTAGAGAAGGAATAAACTTTTTTTATTGAGCTTCAATATCTTAGCATGAATGCAATTAGGTTGCCGATGACTCAGAATTTCCCAAATCTACACCAACTACTAATTACAGTATAATAGATCAGAACGAGTTAAGGGGAAAAAATGTAGATTGTATCCGCTTAAGTTTATAGGGGGAACCAACGTTGTTGTTGAAAACAGAAGAAAAAATGATTCATGAGGTTAACTGCTAATGGATCATATAAAGAAGATACAGATGCTGGATTGGGTGATCTCGAAGCTGCAGATTCCCTGGACTGGGACCTGCATACTAATTATGCTGGGCTCACTAAGCACTATTTTTCCACTGACGTTATTCTATGGTGTGCAAATTATGGTGGGCAGCGCAGCAGTACTCATTGCTCTTCGTTTGCATGGGGCTATCTATGGATTGGTCACCTTTACAGTCATCCATCTGCTGAATAACATCATTGCCGGCTTCGAGCCACGGAATTTAACCGTAATGATGGCGCATTTCATTGAATTGCTCTGGATGCTAGGTTGGCAGATTCGTTGGAAGAACGGAAGCCTAATCAAGGCAAATGCTGTCTTCTGGGTAGTGATGTTACTTCCGGTTATCTATTGCGGGCATTATGTGTTGGGCTTGGATATAGAAGATTTGAAGTATGAGTATATGTATATTGCCGTGATTGGCATGGTGAATGCTCTAATTGCAGGTATTGTGGTGGATTTCTGGATCACTATGGGTGAGCAAAGATTAAAACGCACGGGAACCATTCCACTCACAAGGATTGCGTTTAAATACGTAGTCGCCTTCGTGGTATTTGTTTCTCTCGTATTGTTATCCGCCGATAGCCAAAGACAGTTGAGTCAAATGAATGATGCCATATTACGTGAGATGAAATACGCATCGAGTGCGGTTGTACAGGATCTTGATGAAGAGTATGTTACATCCGAGAATATGGAACAAAATATGGCGCGTTATCATCATCTATTGGGTGTGAATGTGATACTGCTTGATCGGAATGATACAGTCATCGCTTCTGGTTTAGATACACTTCAGCCTGGTGGGTACCTGGACATGGACAGGTTCAATATTCTGAAGTCGAAGGATAACCTCATGCTGAAAAGTTCTGCTAATATCCATTACAGCGATGTATTGAATCATTGGAGACAAGCCATCTTTATCTACGAAGCAAAAATGAAAAATATAACACCTTATCGGGTATTTATTGTGACTGACTCGTCCAAGTATTACCCCCGAATTGAATCGATATATCTGACCACGCTGCAATCCCTGTTCATCATCATTGTGGCTTCTATGATTGTAGCGGCTCCTCTCAGTAGAAAAGTCGTTAGCCCACTGTTAAGACTGACCAGAATGACGGGTTCTCTGCCCAGAATATTGTTTCGAAACGGGAAGCTGGAGTGGCCCACCAGCCATGTAACCGAAGTACAGATCCTGATTGGTAATTTGCGTAAAATGGCCGATGTGCTGCTGGAACAATTCGAACAGATTCGTCATGACAAGTTAACGCTGGAGGACAGGGTCGTAGAACGCACCAAGGAACTCAAGAATAGTGAAGAGGTCAAACGTGCAATCATTGAATCCTCTATTGATGCCATTATCGCTGTGGACTCCAATGGACAGATCGTTGAGTTTAATCCAGAGGCTGAAAGAATGTTTGGGTTACGTCGGGAAGAAGTGATCCAACAGAAGGAAGCACCGTCTCTTTTCCAGGGGGCAAGCTGCATCGAGATCAAGAAATTGTTGGAGCGATTCGATTATGTTGAAGGTAAGAGATATACGATCGTAGATGAAATTTCAGGGATTCGCCGGGATGGTTCGGTCTTTCCGATTGAGTACAAAATTGTAGAAATTCAGCTTGGCAAGAATGAGACGTTATATAATTTGTTTATCAAGGATATTACGGAGCGGACCAGAGCAGAAGAAGATCGTGTGCGTCATGCTCTTGCGCTGGAGAAGCTGAACCTGGAGTTGTTCAATGAAAAGATTGCCATTCAGGAACAGCGAGATATCAGTGAGCAATTTATTGAATCCGTACGGGAAGGGCTCGTGATGTCAGATCGATCAGGGACCATAACCATCGTCAACCGCAGGATCGAAGAGATGTTTGGTTTGGGTGATTTTCTGGGCAGATCTATTGAAGATTTGGCGCAGGCGATTGATACGATGGTATTAACGGATAATTTCAATCTGCTAGAACAGACCAAAGCATTTCTGGATGGTGAAACAGCATTTATTGAGACTGAATTTATATTTAACAATGCGGAGAAAAGTGTATTCTCGTTATATATGAAGCAGATGGATGTACCGGGGAAAAACCATGGCTTTCTGCTGGTCTTCCGGGACCGGACGGGAGAAGAACGGCTGGATCGGATGAAGAATGAACTGATCAGCGTGGTATCTCATGAGCTTCGAACGCCTGTAGCCACCATTATGGGGTATGTGGAACTCATGATGATGTACGACCTTCCAGCAGCTCAGCAGCAGGAATTCATGCAGACGATCGCTTCCGAGGGCAAGCGGCTCAGCAGTCTGCTCGATGATGTACTCGATATTCAGCGCCTCGATAATGAGGGCATGACTTACCATATGACGTATGTACCGCTGGTTGAGTTGGTAGAAGGGGTTGCTGAACAGTGGAATATGAAGTCTGCCCAACGAATCTACGTGCATACGTTTAATGGAGACTTTTTTGCTTACGCGGACCAGAACAGGATGGTTCAGGTTCTGCATAATCTGGTGGGCAACGCAGTCAAGTATTCTCCAGGAGCCGATCGCATCGATGTTACGTTATGGGAAGAAGAGGAGTGGCTATGTCTTGATGTCCGTGATTATGGAATAGGGATTGCGGAGCAAGAGAAGGACATGTTATTCAACAAATTTTATCGAGTGGATAATTCGGACCATCGGCAGATTGGTGGAACAGGAATCGGGTTGTACATTTCCCGTAAAATTGTAGAGGATCACAAAGGAACACTGACCTTTATATCTGCACCGGGCAAGGGAAGTACATTCAAGGTAAGACTGCCCAAGCAGGATGTATTGGTTTGAATGCAATGATGGATGAAGAGATGTGTCTCACTTCTTAATGATCCATATTTAATTATGATTCCTAGGAATAGAGCCTTTGCCCTTGAGCGCGTAAGCGTGATAAAGGGAAAGGCTTTTTTTGTTTTTCAATTTTCCCGGATAAAAAAACAACTTCTTTTGCAAACTGTCTATAGAGCCATAATTTGCATCCCATGCAAAAGGAGGACGGCAGGAATATGTTCCGTAAACAAGAGAAAACACTCATCATCGTCTGTCTGGTTGCCGCTGTGGTTGTGCTGTATGCCGTTGTGAAAAGCATCATCCGAATCATGAGTTATTGAGATACACGTTCAAGCAGAGTAACTGCTGTCGTACATAACGATTATGTGAAAGAGGAGTGTAACCATGTCATCCCTGGACCCTGTTTTGCTCAGCCGGATACTAACCGGTCTGACCCTGTTCGTACACATTATTTTTGCCTCTATCGGTGTAGGCGTTCCCCTTATGATTGCTTTGGCCGAGTGGCGAGGACTACGAACCAATGATATGCATTACACCTTGCTGGCACGTCGGTGGGCACGAGGTTTTGTCATCACCGTTGCCGTTGGTGTCGTTACAGGCACCTCGATCGGATTACAGCTTAGTCTGCTGTGGCCGATGTTTATGCGGGTAGCAGGTCAGGCCATTGCCCTGCCACTTTTTATGGAGACGTTTGCCTTTTTTATCGAGGCGATCTTTCTGGGAATTTACCTCTATACATGGGATCGTTTCAAAAAAAAATACACGCATATGCTGTTGTTGATTCCGGTAGCTCTTGGTTCATCTGCCTCTGCGATTTTCATTACGACGGTGAACTCCTTCATGAATCAGCCTCAGGGGTTCACCCTGATTAATGGCATCATGAAGGACATTCATCCGATTGCTGCCATGTTGAATCCGGCAACACCAACCAAGGTGTCCCATGTACTCGCCTCATCTTACACTCTGAGTGCAGGTATCCTGGCGGGGATAGCCGCCTTCAGTTTGCTTCGGGGACGGGATCATGTGTATTACAAAAAAGCACTAAAACTCACGACGGTATCTGCGCTTGTCTTTGCCATCAGCACCGTCATGATCGGGGACTCTTCCGGCAAATTCCTGGCGAAATATCAGCCGGAGAAGCTGGCTGCCGCAGAATGGCATTTCAAGACGATGAAAGAGGCACCGCTTGTCTATGGGGGCATTTTGGATGAGAACAATGAAGTAAAATACGCCATTGAGATTCCTTATGCACTCAGCATTTTGGCGGGGAATCGTCCTGATACGGAAGTAAAAGGTCTCGAAGAATATCCAGCGGACCTGAGGCCACCACTGTCCATTCATTATATGTTCGACCTGAAGGTCACAACCGGAGTGATCATCCTGATGATTCCTGTGTTATATGTACTGCGTCGGTGGTTGCCAGGGCGCAAGCCATATCCCAAATGGCTGTTGCTCGGCATTGTCTTGCTGGGTCCTCTGGCCATGATTGCTATCGAGCTGGGGTGGATGTTCGCTGAAGTTGGCAGACAGCCTTGGATTTTACGCGGGTATATGAAGGTGTCGGAAGCAGCCACGACGTCGACTTCGGTAGGATGGATGCTGGTGTTGTTTATTTTACTGTATCTGATTCTATGTTTCTCGTGCATTCGAGTGCTCAGCAAGCTGTTCCGCAACAAGGAAGCAGAGAAGGAACTGGCGTCTCTGGGGCTTGAAGGAGGGATCGTGCATTGAGTTTCGAAATTGCAGGCATTGCGATATTGTGGACGTTTTTGTTCGGTTACCTGATTGTCGCTTCAATTGATTTTGGTGCTGGGTTCTTCAGCTTTTACAGCATTTTGACCGGGCACGAGAACAAAATTCATAACATCATTCAGCGCTACCTGTCTCCCGTGTGGGAAGTGACGAATGTGTTTCTGATCTTTTTTGTGGTCGGATTGGTCGGGTTTTATCCGGACAGCGCCTTCTACTATGGGACTGCCTTGCTGGTGCCGGGTTCTTTGGCCATTGTACTGCTTGCCATCCGGGGGGTGTATTACGCCTACAATACTTATGGCAACCATGGGCAGAACAGCCGGATCTACATGGCATTGTACGGAGCGACGGGCTTGCTTATTCCGGCGGTATTCTCCACCATTTTGGCGATATCCGAGGGTGGAATCATTGAGCAGGTGGGCGAAGAGGTGTTTTTTCGCTGGCGTGAATTTTTGACGAATCCCTATACCTGGTCGGTTGTTTTGCTTGCACTGGTCAGTGTGCTGTACATCTCGGCGATGTTTCTTTCCTATTATGCAAAACGGGCAGGGGATGAGCCGGCATTTGAGGTGCTTCGAGAGTATGCATTGCTGTGGAGCTTGCCCACCATTTTTGCGAGTTTTCTGGCATTTCTGCAGATTAACAAACAGAATCCCGCACATTTTGAGCAGATGGTGAATATCTCATGGATGTTCATTGCTTCGTTTATCTGCTTTGTCATTGCGGTGTCGCTGGTGTGGAAACGCAAATATCTGGGCTGGTGTTTTATCGCTGTCATGCTTCAGTTTGCCTTTGCCTGGTATGGTTACGGGCGATCCCACCTTCCGTATATCCTGTATCCCTACATTAATATCTATGACAGCTTTACTAATCGTACGATGGGGATTGCACTGATTACGGCGTTCAGCCTGGGGCTGCTCGTGCTGATTCCGTCGCTTGTGCTGATTATGAAGCTGTTCCTGTTCGATGCCAATTATGTACGTGGTAATTCTGGTAAAAAGAAAGGATGAGTCTGTTCATGCTGCTGAACATGTTCCTACTTATGACTCCCTTGCTGTATCCACTATCTTCTGAGGGTGTCACGGGGATACCGGGTATAACCGGGTTGAGTTTTTTTGAGACATTCACGATTATGTATGCCCCGCCACTTATCATTATGGCTGCGATTGTCTTTCTGTTCATATATCTAGCCGTATGCAAAAATCCGAAGGATTGATTAACTGGTACGTGCATTCCCGTTTGGGGTAATCTGTTGTTAAGAAATCAGGAAGGGAGGATGACCCTTTCATGCCTAAAATCTGTTATAACAACATTGATAATGTAAGTACGGACAAAACGCTGAAGGAATTCAAGCAATGGAGGGAGCAGCGGCGCAATAAAGTGAAGGACTACTCCTACACCGTGCCCAAACACCCGCCTGAACTGGATTATCTGCATGCCAATCGGGAGGACACGAGTATTACCTGGATTGGTCACTCCACGTTTTTCATTCAATATTATGGATTGAACATCGTGACTGACCCGGTGTGGGCCGAAAAAATGGGATTTCAACGAAGACTCGGTGCCCCGGGGATTCCGATTCAGGATATTCCACCATTGGATGTCATTCTGATATCCCATTCCCACTATGATCATCTGCATCTGGCTTCCCTACGGAAGCTGATTACCGCCAAGACATTGCTGATCGTACCTGATGGTCTGAAGCGCAAGATGATTCGCAAAGGTTTCCATCGGTGCCATGAGATGAAGTGGTGGGAACATATTACACTCGGCGGAGTCAAAATAACCTTTGTCCCTGCACAGCACTGGACGCGCCGGACGCTGTTCGATACCAATACGTCCCACTGGGGCGGTTATGTGTTGGAACAGCATCATCTAGCGACGACCTCTGCAGCGGAAAGTGCTGCAACAAAGAGCGATCAGGATCATTCATCCACGGCGGAATCAGGGAAGAACAAATCACCCAAAGATTCGGGTGGCCCGCCTGTGTTGTATTTTGTAGGGGATACAGGTTACTTCCAAGGTTTCAAGACGATTGGAGAGCGCTTTGACATTGGTATTACCCTGATGCCCATCGGTGCTTACGATCCAGAATGGTTCATGACTTCTCAGCATGTGACACCTGAAGAAGCACTACAGGGGTTCGTTGAAACCGGCTCTCAGCTTATGGTGCCCATGCACTACGGCACATTCAAGCTGGCAGATGATACGCCTAAGGAAGCACTGGATCGTCTGGAAGTTGAACGTGAACGGCTAGGCATTGGTAAAGAGCGGATTCGGGTGCTTGGTCATGGCGAAACGCTTCGCATTCGGCATGAAGAAGGTAAACAGGACTAACAAAAGGGAGCCAAATATGTTAATGTAGGGGTATACCCGCATGAACAGTATTTTTACCAAGTCTTTAATCAGTAAAAAGCGGCCAATTTTCGAATTTGCCGCTTTTTTGTGTTATAATATGGTGCCAGAATAGGCATCGGGATATTGAATCCAGGATTTACGCAACTTGCTATTCATGCAGTATGCAGATTAACCAATAAAGGATGGTATGCTTAATGATCAGTACAAGCGGCATCACGCTCCGCTACGGAAAACGTGCACTTTTTGAAGATGTAAATATCAAATTCACACCAGGAAACTGTTACGGCCTCATCGGCGCCAATGGAGCCGGCAAATCAACATTTTTGAAAATTTTGTCCGGTGAAATTGAGTCAAACTCGGGAGAGGTGCACATCACCCCGGGCGAACGTATGGCCGTTTTGAAGCAAAACCACTTTGAATATGATGAGTATCCGGTTCTCGAAACGGTAATTATGGGCCATAGTCGCCTCTATGCCATTATGAAAGAAAAAGATACACTGTATGCCAAAGCAGACTTCACAGAAGAAGACGGACTGCGTGCAGGTGAGCTTGAAGGTGAATTTGCAGAGCTTAATGGCTGGGATGCTGAGCCGGATGCAGCGGCACTCCTGATCGGTCTGGGTATCGACCGTGACATGCACGATAAGAAAATGAATGAACTAAGTGGTAACGAAAAAGTTCGTGTCCTGCTTGCACAAGCATTGTTTGGTCGTCCAAACAACCTGTTGCTCGATGAGCCTACCAACCACTTGGATCTCGAATCCATTCAATGGCTTGAGAACTTCTTGATGGACTATGAAGGTACTGTTATTGTGGTATCCCATGACCGTCACTTCCTGAACAAAGTATGTACACACATTGCGGATATCGACTTTGGTAAAATCCAGCTGTACGTAGGTAACTATGACTTCTGGTACGAGTCCAGCCAATTGGCACTTGCGTTGCAACGTGATGCCAACAAGAAAAAAGAAGAGAAGATTAAAGAGCTTCAAGCCTTTATTCAACGTTTCTCCGCGAATGCTTCGAAATCGAAACAGGCAACTTCCCGGAAGAAACAACTCGACAAAATCACGCTGGATGACCTTCGTCCTTCGAACCGTAAATATCCGTTTATCAACTTCAAGCCTGAGCGTGAAGCCGGTAAACAATTGTTGACCGTAGATCGCATCAGCAAATCCATTGATGGTGTAAAAATACTGAATGATATCAGCTTTGTCGTGAACAAAGGGGATAAAATTGCATTTGTTGGACCAAACGGGAATGCCAAGTCACTACTGTTTGATATTCTGATGGGTGAAACGGAATTGGATAGCGGCGAATACACTTGGGGTGTAACCACAACTCAAGCTTATTTTCCGAAAGACAACTCCAAATATTTTGATGGTGTAGACATGACGCTCGTGGATTGGCTCCGTCAATATTCCAAAGATCAGGATGAAACGTATCTGCGTGGATTCTTGGGACGTATGCTGTTCTCTGGTGAGGAATCCCTGAAAAAGGCAAGTGTACTCTCCGGGGGAGAGAAAGTTCGCTGTATGCTGGCGAAAATGATGCAGACGGGTGCTAACGCATTGATTCTGGATGAGCCTACGAACCACTTGGATCTCGAATCCATCACAGCGCTGAACAATGGTATGATTGATTTTGACGGCACTATGCTGTTCACATCCCATGACCATCAGTTCATTCAAACCATTGCTAACCGGATTATCGAAATTACGCCGAATGGCATCATTGATCGCCAAATGAGCTATGACGAGTATCTGGAAAGTGATGAAATCAAAGAACTGCGCAATAAAATGTATCCGGTAGAAGCTTAAACGAAGCATCATCTACGGCGCATTTTCATAGGAACACGAAAGAACCGCAAGCCTCTGTGAAGAGGGCTTGCGGTTCTTTTTGTAATCTAATGGGTTTCTCTGCGGCCTTAAGACCTAAGATCCACCAGTACGGCGACGTTGGTTGTTAGGCTTCTTGTTGTTTTGACTCTTCATCGCTTTGGGTCCGCCTTCAAAGTAGGCGCTGGATTGGTTACCGGAATTTGCTTGTTCTTTCTTTTGCGCCAGCTTTTGGCGTATAGCATCCTGCAAACTGACCTTTTTCGGTTCGTTATTTTCGCTCATCGTTATTTCCCTCCCGGTCTTACAGTAAGCCGTCCAGATTGGACGGGATGTACCTATTTTATACGTTTTATAAAAGCCCCACAAGGGCAACCTGATAAAATGCTCAAAACCTTTGGTTTTACCCAGGCCAACATTCTTTCTCATTAACTACAGCCCTGCCGTCTGGCAACTTTGTTTCGGCTTGCCTACAGCAATGCAGCCTGGCAACACTGTTTCTGTAGACCCACACGCTCCGCATTTGGTAACATGAAAAAACCGTAATACGAAACGTTAAAGGAGTGTCGCCCGGTTGAACGCTTATGAAGAAATTCGAAAAGGGGAGCGAGGGGCTTGGGTTAGTATTGTAGCCTATCTCGTCTTGTCCGCCTTTAAGCTGATCTGTGGATATGTATTTGCTTCCAGCGCCTTGTTGGCCGATGGTTTTAATAACCTTACGGATATTGTGGCATCTGTTGCTGTATTGATCGGGCTTCGGATCTCCCAGAAACCACCTGATTCGGATCATGCCTATGGTCATTTTAGAGCGGAGACTGTTGCTGCTTTGGTGGCTTCATTTATTATGGCTATGGTTGGGCTGCAAGTATTGGTTGAAGCGGTTCGCTCCTGGTATGAGGGAGCCTTTGTTGCTCCAAACCTCTGGGCGGCAGCTGTGGCTGTAGTCTGTGCTGTGGTGATGTTAGGCGTGTATCGTTACAATCACCGTCTGGCTAAACAGATTAATAGTCAGGCCCTGATGGCCGCGGCAAAAGATAATCGTTCGGATGCCTGGGTCAGCATAGGCGCTGCCGTGGGAATTATAGGTGCGCAGTTCGGACTCCCGTGGTTGGATAAAGTAGCTGCCATTGCTGTAGGTCTGTTAATCTGCAAGACGGCTTGGGAGATTTTTCGGGATTCTACCCATCGTCTTACCGATGGATTTGATCAAAAAGAGCTGACGGATCTCAGATCCTCCGTAGCTCGTGTTCCCGGTGTTGAGAAAATCAAGGATGTCAAGGCACGTGTGCATGGAAGTCATGTACTTGTGGATGTGGTTATCGAAGTGGATGGAGGCCTAACCTTGATTGAAGGCCATCAAATCTGTGACAGAGTGGAAGAGCGTCTGAAGCGATCGCATAACATCATGCATGTACATGTACATGTTGAACCAAAGACAGAAGAAGTCACAGGGAACCCTTGAACAGGGAGTGAACATCCTGGAAAATCAAAAGAGGACAGCCGCGATTGTGCGGGCTGTCCTCTTTACTTATCGTTAGAACGATTATACGATGTTACTGGATGGCAACGTGGATCCACGCTTTGCCTTTCCAAGTGTACACTTGCACCCACTCGCCACCGTCGAATCCGTCAACCACTTCACCTGTTGTATCGATGACTTGGGAGCTCAATGCACCGATTGGTTTACCGTTAGGTGCATCATAGAACCAAGTGCGCTCCAGAAGGTTCAGCAACATTGTAGGTGCCAGAACTTCATCGCCTGGTTTTACAAGTGGCTCTTCAAACATTTTATCATCTGTAGTTGTAGCTGGAGTTTCAGTTGTTGTCGAAGTACCTGTTGCACCTGTAGTGTCTGTTGTTGTACCGGTTACTGTCTCAGCAGTACCTTCTACGGTGTCTACAGCAGGTTTGTTCACTTCAACAGCCGGAGTTGTTGTCGTTGTTGTAGCTTCTGTTCCATATTCGGGAGTCACCGTTCCGGTAACCGCTTCCTCAGCACCAGCAGCGGCAGCCATCGAACCCATCAACGTTAAAGCAGCGGCAAAACTTACGATTTTTTTCATTTGTTTTTCCTCCTCGGTTAGGTATGTAATTTGTTGTCCTGTGTTAAAAGTAACCAAGCGAGCTACCTTATGAATCACAAATTATAACAATATTTTCTTGCATTCTCCAGTGTCAACTGGCGCATATGTGGGTATATAGCAAGCCTGTAAATATCATACTTCGGTGGGATAAAACCGGGTTGGCTATCTCAAATAAGTCCTAATTTTATGGAATTCATGGGAGTGCAGTTTGGAATAAAGCAGGAGGGAGTGCAATACATAATATAGAAAAGTTGACCTATGCCTAAAAAACGCACAAAAGCCAATCGGCTTGGTAGCACGATCGGCTTTTGTATGTATTCGTTAATATGACTCAGTCCAATTAGAGCTGAGTTTATCGCATTCGGCTGCGTCCCGTAATGAGGGAGATGACGAACAGTACAACAAAGATGAAGAAGAGTACTTTCGCGATTGAAGCAGCTGCTTCAACAATACCGAAGAATCCAAAAATACCTGCGACCAGTGCAATAATTAGAAATAATACAGACCATTTCAACATAAGGTTTCATCCTTTCGTTACTTGATTGTGGAGTGAGTTGTGTTCACCTCACCGCCCTGTGTAGTCTAACTTTAACCGAGGGCTATCCAGTTGAAACATTGGTTTTTTTTCCAAGCGTGAGCATATTTGAAGTAACATGAAATTTTGTTTCGTCCGGGAAAACGCCGGGTAACTATAGCAATAACAAACTGATGCACATATGGAAAGTGAGGTTCTTCTATGATCTATCAAATTAGCGTGGCCCTGATTGCAGTGGCATTTGCAGTCCTTGTTTTCTTTTTAATTCGTACCTTGAAATCCGCTCAGGGTTCCTTGGACAATGTCTCACAGACATTGCAGGAGGTACAGAAGACCATTGATGAACTTAGTTATGAAGTGAAGCAAACGGTAAGACACGCCAATGATATTACGGTGGATGTCCAGCACAAAATGAAAAAAATTGATCCTGTGATGGAATCTGTTGAGAATCTTGGTGAAGTGTTGAATGAAGTGACGGCGGCAGCCAAACAAGTCTCCACGACGCTGATGGCCAGATTTCAGACGAAACGAAACCATGCCGAAGATAAAACGCACGCTGAACCGTCTCATGTAACGGCACCACCTGCTACATCAACGGATCGTACCTTGCAATCCTATGAAGCTACATATAATGGTGATGCTAAGGGCGGGAAGAACTGGATGAAGTATGTCGATGTTGCCGCGAATGTATGGCAACGAATGCGTAAATAACATGATCGCTTTGTAATCCATGAAGAAACCTTCAGAGCGGTGATGAACCTGATGAAAGGGTGAGAATCATGATGAAACTACTGCTTGTGATGTTTAGCGTAATTTCTCCCTTTTCCGTTCAACCGGCAGCGGTACCCGCTGCTCACGATATGCAATGGACGGCAATGGAGGAGAAGGCGTCAGAGGTAACTCTGGCTGTTGATCGATCCGAGACTTTCCAGCATTTTCGGACTCTGAATGGCATTTCTTTGGATGACACCATAGATGACTTGTCGGCCAAGAAGGGCCAGGCGGTGTATAAACAGGAAGATCCTTATCTGGGATGTCCTGAATATCACTTTCGGGATGTGAAGGTTGGTTTGTGTGAAGATACAGATGTCATTCAATATGTGCATATCGATGCATCTGAAGATCACATCATGTTAAACGGAGAGAGGATCGAGATGAAGATTGAAGCGATCCATCATGCTCTTGGGAAACCATACTATGTGGCCGAGGACGGAGAAGTATTTCTCCGTGGAGATCAGGCGCTAAAGGTATATATGAAGTCAGGCTCTAGCCAGATTGATGGCATTGATCTTTTTGATGATACCGTATCCTGATATTGGTTAATACGAAATCGTTTCAATTCCAAATTGTATGGTTATATACTAAGTAGCTCGATACAGAAGATTAAATCAGAGGAGAGTGGAAACGATGAATTCAACCAATGAGCAAGCTTATGCAAAAGTGGTAGAAAACGGAGTCCAAGCGGTAGAAGCGGTGAAAGAATTGCAGATTACCGGATACCTTGCTGATCATATCTTTGTTCTCGCCCATGAGAAGGATCGTACAGATCGAATTGCCGATACAGCAGATGCCAAAGAAATTGGCATAAAGGAAGAAGGCGTATTTGATTCCATGGCGAATCTGTTCCGCTCACGCGGTGATGAACTCCGGGCCAAAATTGTTTCGATGGGCTTTACTGAAGCCGAAGCTGACTTTTACGAGAGTGAGTTGGACAAAGGTAAAGTACTCGTCATTGCTAAAAAGAAAGATTGATCCATATAGCGGTACAAGTTGAAGTTTGCTGAACATGGACAAACTTCTGAATCACTTAGGTAAAATGCTTAATCAAAAACATAGATAAGGAATGGGGCTTTCCCCATTCCTTATCTATGTTTTTGCAAGTTTGGAAGCGGGATCAGGACGCTGCAAAAACAGGGCGAAAAGCGGTGAAGATTACCCGTGATGGTGCCATTTACTGATAGAGTTTTTTTGTTTTTACGATTATAGTTATACTAGGAATTATTATGTCTACTGCCGTTTTGTATGAAAAATTTGTATAATTAACGTTCGTTTTTACCTAATAAGAATCGACAAACCCGGACGCCACAGATAAGGAGATATCAATGAGAATACTTATTGTTGACGACAATCCGACGAATGTCATTATCATTCGAGAAATTCTGAAAAAAGAGAACTATCGTGACATTGTAACGGCGAGTTCCGCCATGGAAATGTTCGAAGTGTTGGGAATTGGGGAGGAAAGCAACGAACTTCGTCCAAGACCGTCGGATATTGACCTGATTTTGCTAGATATGATGATGCCCGAGATGGACGGTATCGAAGCCTGCAGTATTGTGCAAAAATTTGAAAATTTGAAGGATATACCGATTATTATGGTGACTGCCATCGGAGACTCCAAGAAACTTGCCGAAGCATTGGATGCAGGTGCATCTGACTATGTGACCAAACCGATTAATAAAGTCGAACTGATGGCCAGAATTCGACTCGCACTTCGTTTGAAACAGGAGAAGGATTGGCATAAAGAGCGAGATCAACGTATTCAGGATGAACTCAAGTTGGCAGCAATGGTTCAAAATGCTGTATTAAGTCCGGCAATCAGGGACCCGTTGTTCCAAGTGCATGCCATCTATAAACCTTCTTTTGAGCTTGCAGGTGACCTGTATTCATGGTATCCGCTTGGGGAAGGGCGTTATGGTGTATTGTTGCTCGACATGATGGGACATGGGATATCTTCATCCCTGTTTACGATGTTTATCGCTTCTGTCTTGAAAGATACAGTGACCACCTACGTCGATCCAGAGAAGGTTATTCAGGAGTTGAACCGTCGCTTCAATCAGCTCCATTTAGGGAAACAATTGGTACAGTACTATTTCACCGCAATTTACCTGGTTGTGGATACACGGATGAAGCGTATTGATTATGTCAACGCAGGACATCCGCCTGCATTATTCTTCCAAGATGACGGCAGTGTCACTACTTTTGACAGCGTCTGCTGTCCTGTTGGTTTATTTGACAAAATGGATATTGAGCCACAAACGATCCATTATCAGGGCGATGGACATATTGCGCTTTATACAGATGGCTTATTGGAAACTGTTCAGGGTGGGCAGGAGGAACAACATGAATTCCTGGTCGAAAAACTGAGCGGTTCACATCAATGGAATGAAGATGCCATACAGGCACTGTTTTTTGACGACGAGATATCACAGGAACGTGATGATGACAAGTGTCTGGTCTGGATTACGCTGGAAAAAGGAGCGGATACTGAATGAAGATCAGAAATAAACTGCTGGTTGGATTTACCGCTCTGATGGCTATTTTGATCGTGCTCACGTTTGTGAGTTATGAACGGCTAAACAGCAGTAATCAACAGATTGATCAGATGTATCAGGAACGTTATCTCAAAGTACGGTTCACTTCAGCAGCGCGCGGAGAGGTTAATGACATTGCTAAAGTGCTGGCTAACTTGTTGTTGAATCCCAAAAATTCGACTGCTGCTGCGGACGGTGACCTGAAAGACATGAAAGATCGGGGGGATGGTTACCTCGCAGAGGTAAGAAACCGTGCGGACAGTGCACCTGAACATCAGTTGGTGGATCGTGTGAATACTGCATGGGGCGCGTATACAGACTATGCCACGAGACAGATTAGCCTGATGTCTCAAGGAAGGGCAGAAGATGCAAATAACTACCGCAATTCAACAGGGCTCGCGGTGCAGAAAGAAGCCGTAGATAGTTTGAATGCCCTCTCCCGATACCAGGATCAAGAGATTGATGCCGAGATCAAGAGCGCTAACGCTGCCTATACAAGAGCGGTGCAGATTACGATAAGCATCATGATTGCGGGATTGTTGCTTGCTCTGGGAGTGATCATGTGGGTACTGCCAAGCATCACTCGAGGTTTGAATACGGTATCCATGATGATTACCAGTTTCGGTAAAGGTCGTTACCGTACCATTCGGCGTATTCAGGTCAAATCCACTGATGAAATTGGTCAGATCGCCAGTGTTTTCAAAGATGTGTCCAGTGATCTGGAAGAAAAACTGGAAGTCGAGAAGGCTTACGTACAGGCTCAGCAGGATCAAAACTGGATGAACTCCAACATCGCAAGAGTTCCTGAGCTACTTCGTGGAATTGGCTCCATTCGTCAAATCTCACAAATGTTTATCAGCGAGTTCACACCGGTCCTTGGTGCTCAATTGGGGGTCGTCTATCTGATTGATGAGGAGAAACATCCCGACG
Organism: Irineochytrium annulatum; assembly: GCA_027600665.1. Taxonomy (NCBI): domain Eukaryota; kingdom Fungi; phylum Chytridiomycota; class Chytridiomycetes; order Chytridiales; family Chytridiaceae; genus Irineochytrium; species Irineochytrium annulatum. Next base: position 213,631 of record JADGJL010000003.1, read on the forward strand.
AATTGAGACGTTACGGTGCATATGCATTCGAAGAGAACGAAGACGTTGGAAAGGAAATGTACCGAATCGGTGAAGGCCTGATTGGTCAGGCCGCACTGGATATGACGCCTATTATTCTGGAGAATACGCCAGAGGATTATGTGCATATTGGATCAGCTTCAGGTTCAACACGTGCTGCAGGTATCATGATCTATCCTGTCGTGTTTGAAGATGAACTGATTGGTGTTGTTGAACTGGCTTCCTTTGAAGGGTTCAATGAACAGCATAGACAATTGTTTGCCCAACTGATCATGAACTTGGGTGTTATTTTGAACAACGTTCGTCGTCGTTTACGTGTTGAGGAACTGCTTCGTGAATCCCAGGCACTTACAGAGGAACTACAAGTTCAATCGGAAGAACTGCAGACACAACAGGAAGAACTGCGTCGCTCCAATGAGAATCTGGAGGAGCAGACAGAAGCACTTAAACGCTCGGAGGAATTGTTGCAGCGTCAGCAAGAAGAACTGGAGCATTACAACACGGAGCTTATTGCCAAAACGCGGGCACTTGAAGAGCAGGTACGTGAAGTTGAAGAGAAAAATGACGAAATTGAGAAAACGAAGACACAGTTGGAACAACAAGCTACGCAACTGTCGATGACAAGCAAGTATAAGTCCGAATTTTTGGCGAATATGTCACATGAACTTCGTACACCACTGAATAGTCTGCTCATTTTGTCTCAGCTATTGTCGGAGAACAAGGGTGGAAACCTGACTGATAAACAGCAGGAATATGCCCAAACCATCTACATGTCGGGTGCGGATCTGCTGAAGATGATTGATGAGATTCTGGACCTGTCCAAAGTGGATGCTGGTAAGATGGATATCAATTATGAGACGGTTCGAATGGAAGAGCTGACCAGCTTTGTTCAGCAAAACTTTGGACCGATGGCAAATAAAAAAGAGCTGAACTTGAACATCGAATTCGACAGCGACTTACCGGAATGGGTGTACACAGACAGTCATCGTGTCAAACAGATTTTGCGGAACTTGTTATCGAACGCATTTAAGTTTACCAATCGTGGTTCGGTTAGTCTGATTGGACGACGGATGAAACCGGAAGAACTCCCGGGATATATGAACACCAATCAGGAATATCTCGGATTCAGTGTGAAAGATACGGGCATTGGCATTCCTTCGGACAAGACGGATCTGATCTTTGAAGCATTCCAGCAGGTAGATGGGACCACAAGTCGCAAATACGGTGGAACTGGCCTGGGATTGTCCATTAGCAGGGAGCTGGCACGTTTGCTTGGTGGCGCAATACAGGTGGAATCTTCCGAAGGCGAGGGTAGCTGCTTTACCTTGTACCTGCCGGATAATCATGAAGAGGAAGCACTGGTGGAGGAAGGGGCTTCAAAAGAAGCAGCTGTATCCTCAGAGGAGCTTTATGAACAATCCTTCGAAACACGGACCATGCTCTCAAGTCATCAGTCCATCCCATCTCCTGATCCAGAGCGAAGCGTGGGTACAGATCTGTCTCCTAGCCATACTCCGGATGTCACGCAGATCGAAGATGATCGGGAGAATCTCATGGAAGGTGACAAAATCCTTCTTATCATTGAGGATGATGTGAACTTTGCACATATTTTGATGGATATGGCGAGAGGAAGAGGATTCAAAGCACTTGTTGCCCTTCAAGGGGATAAAGGTCTGGACATGGCCCGTCAGTATCTGCCGGATGCCATCATCCTTGATATTCAACTGCCTGTTATGGACGGTTGGACCATTCTGGGTGAACTGAAGAGCAGTTCGGCAACACGTCACATCCCGGTACATGTCATCTCAGTCATTGATGATATGAAGCAAGGTTTGATGATGGGCGCCATTGCGTATCTGAAAAAACCTTCAAGCAAGGATTCACTGGATAAGGCTTTCTCGCATATCAAATCCTATACCGAGAATCAGTTGAAACGACTGTTGATTGTGGAAGATGATGAAATTCAGCGTAAAGCCATTATTGAATTGATTGGTCATGACGATGTTGCAATTACGGCAGTATCCACAGGTAGCGAGGCATTGAATGAATTACACAGCCAGCGTTATGACTGCATGGTACTGGATCTGATGTTAACGGATATGACCGGTTTTGAGTTGCTCGACCAGATTCGGGATGATGAATATCTGAACGATCTGCCGATTATAATTTATACAGGCAAAGAACTGGATTCCAAGGAAGAAATGAAGCTGCGCAAATATGCGGAATCCATCATTATCAAGGATGTGAAGTCACCGGAACGTCTGCTGGACGAAACCACATTGTTCCTGCACCGGGTAGAAGCCAATCTGCCGGAAGACAAGCGTCGCATCTTGCAGAAGTTACACAACAAGGAAACGTTGTTTGAAGGCAAAAAGATATTGCTTGTAGATGACGATATCCGTAATGTATTTGCTCTTTCAAGTGTCCTTGAAGGCTATCGAATGGATGTAACATTTGCAGAAAATGGCCGTGAGGCTCTGGAGATTTTAGAGAAAAATCCGGAATTTGATCTGGTACTGATGGATATGATGATGCCAGAAATGGACGGTTATGAAGCGATGACACGAATCAGACAGATCCCGCAGTTTGAAAAGTTGCCTATTATTGCGCTCACGGCGAAAGCCATGAAAGAGGATCGCGGCAAATGTATTGAGGCCGGAGCATCTGATTATGTGAAAAAACCGATCCAGACAGATCAATTGTTATCCTTAATGCGCGTATGGCTGTATTCGTAAGTTCATTATTCGTATGTTCATTGTTTGGGTAATGAAAGACAATACGACGAATACGCAAGTAACAAATGAAGAAGTGGAGAGAATTTATGACACCGTGGGAACCTACCGAGACGGGGGCAGATTTGGTCCGTATGCCGCAAGATGAAGAGCGCGAGCTGATCGAGATTGAGTTGCTGTTGGAAGGCATGCACCGTTTATATGGATATGATTTTAGAAACTATGCACTGCCGTCCCTGAAACGAAGAATCTGGCATCATGCACATGCTGAAGGTGTTAAGAGCATATCCGGCTTGCAGGAGCGCGTTCTTCATGACCGTTCCGCATTTGACCGTTTTGTACAGAACTTATCCATCCCTGTAACGGAAATGTTTCGAGATCCTTCGCTTTTCCGAATGTTTCGGGAAAAGATTATTCCTATCCTGAGAACCTACCCGTATATCCGAATATGGCATGCGGGTTGCTCTACCGGAGAGGAAGTCTATTCCATGGCCATCATGTTGCATGAGGAAGGACTGTATGACAAGGCGAGAATCTACGCAACGGATATGAATGACCGCTCTCTGCAACAGGCCAAAGAAGGCGTATACGGTATTGAGAAGATGAAACTATTTACTACAAATTATTTGGAGGCAGGGGGTACCAGAGCCTTCTCCGAGTACTATACAGCGAAATACAATTCGGTGATATTTCATCCTTTTTTAAGGAAGAACATCATTTTCGCCGAGCATAATCTGGCAACAGACCGGTCATTTAACGAGTTTAATGTTATCTTTTGCCGAAATGTCATGATTTATTTTAATGATGAACTGCGGAACCATGTGCATGGGCTGTTTCATGAGAGCTTGAGCCACTTTGGTATTCTGGTTCTAGGGTCGAAAGAATCGATACATTTTACAGAGTTCAGTGATACCTATGAGCCGTTAGACCGGACCGAAAAAATATACCGGAAGATCAAATAGGGGGTTAGGGTTAGCCATGGGGCTCAATGAACCAATCCACATATTATTGGTAGATGACCGCCCTGAGAACTTGCTTGCTCTTGAAGCAGTTCTGGAATCGGAACAATATAAACTCGTTAAGGCAACTTCTGGAGAAGAGGCACTCCGCTGTCTGCTAAAAGACGAATTTGCGGTTATCGTTCTCGATGTGCAGATGCCTGGAATGGACGGAATTGAGACAGCAAAATTAATTAAGGCACGGGACAAGTCCAAGGATGTGCCGATTATATTCATCTCTGCGAATAGCAGAGAAGCGGAGCATTTGTTTGCCGGATATTCAGCCGGGGCTATTGATTACATGGTTAAACCATTTATTCCTCAGATTTTGAAATCCAAAATCGAGGGATTTGTGGAGATGTTTATCACCAATAAACGACTGAAGACTCAGACGATGCTGCTTCACCAGAAGACACAGGAATTGGAGAAGATGAATCAACAACTCATTCAGGCCAAGGAAGAAGCGGAGATTGCAGCGAATGCCAAGACCGAATTCCTGGCGATGATGAGCCATGAGATTCGTACCCCGATGAACGGTGTCATCGGTATGGTGGATCTGCTGATGGAGACGGAACTGAAGGACGATCAGAAAGAATACGCAGACATCGTTCGTCGCAGTGCGGATGCACTCGTCACGGTCATCAACGACATTCTCGACTTCACCAAAATGGAATCCGGCAAAATGGAACTGGAAGAGCATCCTTTTGAAATCGTCTCCTGTATCCGTGAAGTGCTGGGATTATTCGCTGCTGAAACAGGCAAAAAGAATCTGGAACTGGATTATTTCCTGGAAGATTCTGTTCCTGAATTAATTTACGGAGACATGGCGAGGTTGCGTCAGGTTCTGTTGAATCTTATTGCCAATGCGATTAAATTTACTGATCACGGTGGAGTGTATCTGATCGTGTCTGTTAAGGAAGAAAAGGATGGACACCTGGCATTGGAGTTTGCTGTTAAAGACACCGGGATAGGTATCGCTTCAGACAAAGTTGACCGCCTGTTTCAGCCGTTTTCCCAGCTGGATACATCAATGACACGTAAATACGGTGGAACTGGCTTGGGATTGGCAATCTGCAAGACTCTGGTTGAAATGATGGGTGGACAGATCTATCTGGATACAACAGAGCAACGGGGAGCGACGTTTGTATTTACCATTCAGGCAAAACGCTATGTCGAAACTGAACTGGTCCAGAGGAGTGGGGAAGAGAATCTAACGGATGTAAAGAATGAGAATAAATATCCAACGGTATTAATTGTGGATGATCATCCGATTAATCAGAAGTTGATGTCGATTATGCTCGGTAAACTTGGGTTGCTCTCAGACATTGCTGAAGATGGGCAGAGTGCACTCGATATGGTGAAGGGTAGCCCGTCTCCCTATGACTATGTGTTCATGGATCTGCAGATGCCTGTTATGGATGGTTTGGAATGTACACGGCGGATTCGAGAAAGCCTGCCCCCGTCCGATCAGCCGGTCATTATAGCTATGACTGCGAACGTGATGGAAGGTATTCAGCAACGCTGTATGGCTGCAGGTATGGATGATTATATTAGTAAACCAGTCAAAATGGGCAATGTAAAACAGAAAATATCCCAGTTTCAGAAACAACGACAAAGGCTAAATTCAGGCCCTTCTGCTATGAATCAGGCCAATTGAAACAATTTCCAAACTCCTTTTTGTTTCACTCGTGCTGAAGTTGGGTTATTAGGTAAGGAAACCATTGATCAGGAGAGAGATGTCTAATGAATACAAACAAAAATGAAAAATTCAATGCAAGAACTGAAACACAGGACGGCGTGTGCACGGTGTATCTGACTGGCGAACTGGATTTGTCGGTTGCTCCTGACTTCCGCTTGGTGATGGAGCCGCTGGTGGATAACAAGGAACAGGATCTCGTGATCAACATGAAAGAACTGAAGTATATCGATAGTACAGGGATTGGTATCCTGTTATCTGTTTTGAAGGCAAGACATGGAATGGAAGCTCGCTTCGAAGTACAGGAAGTTCCTGCGCAAATTCAGAAACTTTTTGACATGACGGGCATCGCCAAATTCTTTGTCACTCAGAAGAATTCCCAATAGGAAAGGATCGAAAAAGGAATGAATGCAGAAGTTCAAAGAGTCACCCTTAATTTACCGGCGACAGCTGATTACGTTGATATTGTTAGACTCAATCTCTATGGAGTAGCATCAAAAATGGGATTTTCTTATGAAGACATTGAGGATATGAAAGTTGCTGTATCCGAGGCCTGTAACAACTCTGTACTGTATGCCTACTCACACGAAGGCGGCATGGTTGAAGTTGTATTCGAAGTGGATGGCGATACATTGTCCATTACTGTCAAGGACGAAGGTGCAAGCTTCGAGAACATGAACCCTGCTGTGTCACGTGCTGGTCTTCACGACAAAGAATTGACAGAAGCACAGATTGGCGGACTCGGGTTCTACCTGATGCAAGCCTTGATGGACGATGTCAGTGTGGAAAGTGAGACGGGCAAAGGTACGAAAGTAGTACTCGTAAAACGTCTTGCAAGAAGTGAGGAGAAAGTATGAATGAAAAAGTGACTCCCCCAGAGTCCATGTCTGAAGCTATTGGTTTGATCTGGGAATACCAGCAGACCCAAGATAATGAAATTGCAACAGTTCTCATCCGTAAATATGAACCGATGGTTAAGATGGCAGCAGGTAAAATTGCTCGGAATCGCCCCGATCTATACGAAGATCTGTATCAGACCGGGCAGATGGCCTTGATTCGTTTGCTTAAGCAATACGATATCAACCTGGGTATTCCGTTTGAACCATATGCCATGAAAAGCATGATTGGTCATATGAAGAACTATTTGCGAGACAAATCCTGGTATATTCAGGTGCCCCGGAGAATTAAGGAAAAGGGAGCACTTGTGCAACATGCCATTGATGAGTTAACCGTGAAGCTGGAGCGCTCACCCGGTGTGAACGAAATTGCTGAATACCTTGATTTGACTGCAGAAGAGACGATTGAAGTTCTGGCTGGTCGGGAATGTTATCACTATGTGTCACTGGATTCTCCTCTATCTCAGGATGACAGTGCAGCAACATTAGGTGAACTGATCAGTGCGGATGTTAATGACTATGATTCGGTCGAAAAACGGATGGACTTGCAACAGGCATTGGGACAATTGAAGGAACAAGAGCAGCAGGTACTTATTCTAGCCTTTCAGGATGGCCAATCTCAGCGGGCAATTGCCCAGAAGCTTGGTGTTTCACAGATGAGCGTATCTCGTATTCAGAAGCGAGCTACAGAGAAATTGAAACAGATCATGTCTAATGCTTCAATGTTATGAAAAATGGAACCCTAATGTTGTTGAGTACGGCATAAATAAGGACACGTCATTGCACTGGAATGCATACGTGTCCTTTTTGGGATCAAAAAAGATAAGTATGCAATGAACGAACATAAGTGCAGGAGTGGATAAAGTGATTGTGAACCAAATCAAGTTGGAAAGTCGCCGTGACAAGTTATCTTGTTCGGACCATTGGCAATGGTGGGATTGGGTTGCACCCGACAACAACAGTATGAACGATGCATTGGAGGAACTGACAGAGGCATTTCCGGACATGCAGTATTGGCTTCACAAAATTCCGGAAGTGGAATCGAATTATTTGTCCGTCCGTTTTGTGAACGGTACAGAGCCAGTCATATTTGGTTCCTTGTTATATGCGATCAAGAATGAGAGAGATGACCAACGTCAAGATAATCAGATGTTTTTCTACGTCGATCGCAATCATCTGGTTACTTTGAATATGGATGACAATACACGAGGGATTATGAAGACGGATGAACGTGCTCATATGTTACAGCAATGTAGCGAGGCCAGGGATGGGATGTTTGTACTTTTTCGAGCTATACTGCATTACTACCATGTGGGAATGGATCATTTTGAGATGAACCTGCGTGATCTGGAACGGAAGATGGAATCCCGCAATGCTCGCACCTTGATGGACCAGATTCTCGCCGCTCGATTTGAATTATTGTATTGGAGTAATCTGTTCATCCCTTACTCGGAACTGATGGCCGCTTCACATGAGGCTTACCTTGATGAAATCAATGAAAATCGATACTTCCAACAGCTCCAACATCGCGTAGAGCGAATGGAACGATTGTTTAGACACTACGAGAAAGAGATCGATACATTAATCTCTATTGATAATGCGATCTCCGGTGTGCGTGGGAATGAGATCATGAAAACACTGACCATTGTCACCGCTGTGTTCATACCCGCCACGGCTGCCGGCGCGATATGGGGAATGAACTTTGAGAACCTGCCCTTTATCGATAAATCATGGGGAGTTGTTCTGGTCCTTGTTGCCATTATCCTAAGCATGATTGGCATGTACGTATGGCTGATGATGAAAGGATGGACAGGGGATCTGCTCAAAGTGAAATCCTCACAGCCTTCAGCTGAAGAGATTGAGAAAAAAGGAGAAACGGAAAAACGTAAGGGATAGCTTGCGGTCGGTTAGTCTCCTTATTTCTTGTAATCTTCAATATAGCCAAGCAAGTCAGCAATATATTGACCGACAATCGGCATATTGACGAATTGGCTGAGAATGAATGCGAGCAGACCCAGAACAACAAAGGTACCTACGGTCAGACCGAGCCCTCGTGCCATACCTGCTGTGAAGTTGGTAATAATCCGCTTTTTGGGACTACTGTAATTCTCAATAATATCTTTGATCTGTGCTCTCTCCAGACTGTCCGCAATCTGGTCCAGACGTGTGTTCAATCGCTTTACCTCGTGTCGCAATTCAAAAGGATGATCGCTTGTATCGTACTGCTGTGCCGGTGTTCCCCCCGTAATTGGAGTATTACCGTTAATTGTAACTTTACTCATAATTATTCCCCCTCAACTCGCATTGGATAAAAAATAGCCAGCTGGAGTGCAGCTGGCTATTGGTCACTCGATCTATATCGCCTTACAGGCTAGTCGAGTTAAGTTCTTTACGTGCATCTTCCTTCGCTTCTACGGAAGCGGCAGCCACTTCTTCAGATGCACGGGATGCTTCGTTAGCCACATCCGCGGATGCTTTTCTCACAGATTCCATGACATCATTGCGTCCTTGGTTTACTGTTTTTGCAATGTCGGAAGTTTTGGATGAGACCGTTTTAGCCAGTTCGGATGCTCTATCACCTACAACCGTTGCAACTTCTTTCGTGCGGTCAGTAACCATGCCTACTTTCTCGGAAAGGTCACCACGCAATTCTCGTCCTGGTTTAGGCGCAAAGAGTAGGGCCGCAGCCGCTCCCAGCAAACCTCCGATGAAAATCCCTTTGGCGAAAGTCGAACCCGTCTGTACAGGATATTGCTCTTCTGCTTTATTCATGTCTAATCACTCCTTCTTCAAATGTAAGAAACAAATACGAAACAACGAACACCTTGTTGCCCGAATCAGGCAGCCTGTCTTAGCAGTCTGGACACAAGCCCCAGCAAGAAAACAAAGAGCGCTGTACCAATGATGGCAGGGATGATGGCAAAGTTACCGATAACGGGTCCCCAGTTACCAAGCAAAAGTGCTCCCAGCCAGGCTCCGGCAAATCCGGCAATCATTGCACCGATTATGCCTCCAGGCATGTTGTGACCGGCAAGTGCATCTCCGATCAAACCGATGATGACAGCCATCACAATGCTGATAATGATGCCCCACATAACAACCGCCTCCTTTAAACTTGATGTAGGATGTTGTCTGTTCGCGTTTGCTTACTTCGTATATAAACGCCGTGCAACCCTGTGAAACAATAAAGGTGAGGATGAATGAACTGGAAATCAGAGGAATTCATTCTTTAGAGGCTCTGTTTAATACCTTTAATCATGCAGAAGATCCATGCCAATCCAGCGGCAAATCCCGTAAATACATCCGTAGGATAATGTACGCCGAGCATGATGCGGCTCAGGCCAATCAAGAAAATAAAAATGATGCCGCATAGAACAGGAAGCCACACACTAGAAGAGTTGTGTCGCTGTTGCTCAATGGCCCAGATTACAAAGAGCATGCCGTAGAAGCCCATGGAGATCATGGCATGTCCGCTGGGAAAGCTGTACCCGTGAACGACCAGCAGATGATCCAGTTCAGGTCTGCTTCGTCTGAAAAATTCTTTCAATAACGTGTTCAGGATCCACATCATGGCAAAACTTCCCGTGATCGCATATCCATATATAACAAACCTTGGGCTGCGTTGTATGAAGAAAAGAAGGGCGAAACCTCCTGCGGCTACAGCAGAGATTTTGAATGAGCCCAGCGCGGTTATAAATGCAGTGTAAGGAAATAGATACAGACGTGAATCCGAATTCAGATAAAATAATTGCTGAATTTCAGCATCCAGACGAATAATAGAATCATCGCCCAACCAGGCACCCAGACCTGCCATGATGAATACGACCGAAGCACTGATAGCCATACCAGCCAAACTCCAGTTGAAGAGGGGGCGTAACGACATGCCAGAGGTCGAACCTGATGAGAATGGTGTAGACATTTTGCGTGGCATAGTGAGTTTCTCCTTCATTATGGTAGTCATGAACATAGATGATAAAGCTATACCCGAAATGCATGTCGAAAAAACTGTAAAAACGTCGCTTTTGTACTATACTATTTAAGATATCCCATGCGGCGTCGTGACGCAAAGCAGAGATGAAATTGGGAGCACAAAGGAGAGAACTCGCATGGAGAGTGCCTTGTTAATTAAAGAATACCGTGCAGGCGTCATGGAATGCGCCCATTACGGACACATAAGTATTACGGATGAGAATGGCCGAATCGTATACTCGGCTGGCGACCCTCATTTTAGAGCGTTCACTCGCTCATCTGCCAAACCTTTTCAAGCTATTCCAGGAATCCGGGCAGGGATCGCCAGTCACTATGGCCTATCTGCACAGGAGATTGCCATTATGTCCTCTTCGCATCGTTCGGAGCCGGAACACATTCGGGTGCTGGAGCAGTTATCCGGTAAAATCGGACTGGGTGAAGAGTGCCTGATCTGTGCACCAAGCTACCCGCTTAATGAAGAAAGCCGTAATCAATGGATACGTGGACAAGGAGAGAAACGCCGCATCTTGCATAACTGCTCCGGAAAACATCTGGGAATTCTGGGGTACAGTCAGATGAAGCAGGTTGATTTGGGCAGTTACGCTGAACCGGATCACCCCGTACAACGTGAAATTCTCGAAACGTTTGCCGACCTGGCAGGTATTGAGGAAAAAGAGATTAAGCTTGGGACGGATGGCTGCGGCTTTCCGGTATTTTCTTTGCCGTTATCAGCATTGTCGAACGCCTATCTGAAGCTCGCTTGTCCGGATCTTATCGCCGATCCTTCTACAAGAACAGCTGTAGAGACGATTACATCAGCCATGAATGAACATCCGTTAATGGTAGGGGGCACAGAGCGTGTAGATTCAGTACTGCTGGAAGACGATAACATTGTCGCAAAAGGTGGATTCAAAGGGGTATTCGGTTTTGGTCTGAAAAAAGAACGACTGGGAATCACCTTCAAGGTACTTGATGGTTCCGAGGAAGAGTGGGCCTTCATTACCCAATCCATCTTGAAACAGATCGGTTATTCCAATGAGAGAACCATTGCACGATTGGCTGAAGTGTTCCCTTCCGACATCCGTAATGATGAGGGTACCCTTGTAGGTCATGCAGATAGCGAGTTCATTCTCCACTCACTTGAAGATAGCGTATAACCTTAAGAAGGGGCGTGATTAGAGTTGCCGGACCCCGGGTAAAGATGACATACCAACTGGTATTTATCTAAACAATTCATATACACGCATGGACTGCCGCAGTAATGTGGCAGCTCTAAACCCTTGGAGGTGGATGAACATGATTAAAGTGGTGACATCGGAAGAAAGGCACACGTCGGATCGAGGTTGGATACACAGTGAATTCAGCTTTTCCTTTGCGGATTATGATGATCCGAGCAACGCCCATTTTGGCTGTCTGCTGGCTCATAATGAAAACACGCTGATGCCGCAAGAAGGCTTTAAGAAACATCCACATCATGATCTTGAGCTTGTCAGTTATGTCATATCAGGTACACTCAAACATACGGATAGTATGGGAACAGAACAATTGCTTGAACCGGGTACAGTCCAGGTGATGAGTGCAGGTACGGGAGTGGAACATTCCGAGACCAATCCGTCAGCGGATGAACCGGTACGATTTCTTCAGATGTGGTTTTTGCCATCGGAGCGTATGCTGAAACCATCCTATACGAATCGGAAAATAGAGCCACAGGAGCCTTTGAATCGTTTATGTCCGATTGTATCCGGGCAAGGGGGCGAGGGAACCGAAGGCGCATTGCCTATTTCCCAGGATGTAACCTGTTACCTGTCCCATTTGGAGTCTGGGAAGAAGTTGATGTACCCGCAACATGAAGAGCGACGGACACATCTTTTCCTGATCAGTGGACATGTGGAGATTCTTTGCTCGGATGGTAACTTCAGCCTGAAGCCGGGGGATGCTGCACGAATTCGTAAAAGCTGCGATCTGCAAATTACGAGTACAGACAGTGAACCTGCCGAATTTGTTCTGGTTGATCTGCCTTAAGGATCAGATGTACTTCCTATAACGATAGTCTTGAAACAAAAATAGGCGAAAAGGACCTGTTGCCACGTTGATGTGGAAGACAGGTCCTTTTTTTGCTTGCTTGGACTAGGATTTACGAAGCTTACCCAGTTCAGAAGCGACAGCTTCCACTTCGGAGATACTGAGATGTTCCTTGCCCAAAATCATTTCATACAGGTCAAACAGATCTTCATATTTCTCAAGTGGGAATGACGAAGCTTGCATGGCAGCACCGCTTGCCATACGCAGTTTGGTTTTGATCGCTTCAATCATATATTCCATATTGGCTGCTGTTGCTTGTGTTAAATCCATCGTTAAATTCATCCCTTCCGTATCGGAAACTCTTGTTATTGTATCATGATTGGAAGTGCTCAGGCCAATGCTTTTGCGGGGAAACCAAGCATCGGTTACAATGATTGATACAACAACCGGTTTTCATGGAAAACAGAGTGTACTGGAGGGAATACAGCTTGGCAGCGTATAAGCGAGAAATGGTTCGCCATCAAGGAAGGGAAGTCCGCAAAGGCGTGCCTGCAGAGAATCTGATTTTATTTTTCGAAAATATCCTCAAACTTCACGCTCTAGATGAAATCACGTTTGTCTGCATCGGAACCGATCGTTCCACCGGGGATGCCCTGGGCCCGCTGACAGGGAGTATCCTGCAAGAGAATGGAATAGGTAACGTGATAGGCACGCTGTCTTCCCCTTGTGATGCAGACACGCTGGAGAGGAAATTAGCACTCATTCCTGCACACCATGCCATCATAGCGATCGATGCGTGTCTGGGTCCCAAGCATGCCGTAGGTACATATTATCTCTCGAACAACCCACTCATTCCAGCTCAATCGGTTGGAGGGAAGCTCCCTCCTGTCGGACAATACAGTCTGGCAGCTGTGGTTAATGCCAATGGACCAAGGCCTTATTCCATATTGCAGATGACCTCGCTTCACTCGGTCATGGAGATGTCCCGAACGATTGCAGACGCCGCAATTGAAGCATGGAAATGGAGACAAACGTTTCATTCATGAGATGTAGGCTTAATAATATACAACCTGAATTATTTAATTCGCGCAGAGAGAGGGATTCATATGGAAAAAGTGATGTGTGATGGAACGACGATTTGTTATGCCGAACAAGGTAAGGGAGAAGCACTCATTTTGCTCCACGGATACTGTGGCAGTTCATCGTATTGGGATGAGGTCGTACCTGAACTGGCACGCAGCTATCGCTGTATCGTACCTGATCTGCGTGGACACGGGAAAACAGATGCACCTGTAGGAAGTTATACCATCGAACAGATGGGCAACGATGTATTACAGTTGATGGACGAGTTGAACGTGGAAAAGGCTGTCCTTCTGGGACACTCGATGGGGGGATATATTGCGCTCTCGATCGCACAACGTCACCCTGAGCGTTTGAATGCATTTGGCCTGATTCATTCCACAGCCTACCCGGACAGTGAAGAAGCCAAAGAGAAACGCCTTCGTGCCGTCTCCACCATCCAAACGGAAGGTATCGTGAATTTTGTAGATGGACTGGTTCCTGGCTTATTTGCACCGGAACATGTTGAGTCGTTATCCACGCACGTAACACGCGTGAAGGAAATTGGTTACCAGACCGCGCCTCAAGGTGCTGTTGGTGCTGCTCTTGCTATGCGTGAACGCCCGGATCGCCGCGATGTACTATCCGCCACTCCTTTACCTGTATTGCTGGTAGCAGGAGAGAAGGATGCTGTTATTCCGCCAGAACGTACATTTACAAGTGACAAGCCGCATATCGTGCAAGCTGTTATCCCGGGTGCGGGTCATATGAGCATGTATGAAGCTCCTGAAGAATTAATTCAGGTCATTAAGCAATTTATGTCTGGATTATCGAAGTAATCAATGAAGTGATTTATGTTGATTTCATTAAAATATAGTTGGGTTCCTGGATAGTGTTGATTCCTTTTGGAGAATTATCGGTTCCCACATCATTTGAACCCCTGCAACGTCCTTTTTGGGATAAGCAGGGGTTTTTGTCACTTCCATGGCCAGAGTAAAGACATGCGTCTTGTTTTTGGCTTTTTGTCATGGCATGAATTAAAATAACTACAATAGGACGTTAGGAGAGCGATTGAATGGATAAGGTCGAATGATGAGGGGGCATACAGCATGTTCAGAAAAGATTATCTGCTCCGCATGATGGAGGAAATGACTGAAGCAATAGGTAAAGTGTTCACGCTCAAACAGCAACGTAAGCACACCGAGGCATTGTCTGAACTGGATGAGCTGATGCGCAGGCAGTTTGGGCTAAACTTGTCTCTATTGAACTCGTTACCAGCTGAGGATGTTATTGAAATGTTCCGTTTTCGTGGAGTGATTGAAGTGGACAATTTGCAGCACGCCGCCAGGCTGATTGAAGAAGAAGCCTATATATATCAAGAGAAGGCCAAAGTGGAAGGGATAGAGGATCAGGAGAGAATGGACGCAGAGGATGAGGCTGTCATCCGATTGATGAGATCACTTCATTTTTACCTGTATGCATTGAATCATGGCGCTAATCCCCAGTTATTAGATGCACCGCAACGGGTGGAGGGTGTATTGGGACTTACCAAAGAATATGAGCTCCCTGCCCGGACCGAAAGACAGCTTGCCCTGTATCGTGAGCAACAGGGACATTACGACCAGGCAGAGAACAGTTGGTACAGGTTGCTCCAGCTTGGTCCGGAATTCCCTGTAAGCTACCAAGATGATGCACAGTCGTTCTATCAAAGGTTGAGCCAACTCACGGATGAACAATTGGAGCAAGGCGGTTTGCCGCGCAACGAAGTTGAAGAGGGGTTAGCCGAACTAAGTCGTCAAGAGATGAACTCATAAATATGAATTGTGCATCAAGGCTTGTTACCTGCCTTCACTTGGAGAGGGAACGGAAGTGTGGTATGGTAACGGTTGACCAAACCAAACCGAAAGTGAGATGTACCCCGTGGATTCATTGCGAAAGCTTATACAAGACATCTTTGAACAGAATTCGCTGATTACAGCGACCTGGAGCCAGCTGCGCAGACGGGACAATGTCTCGTATACCAAAGTGCAAGTCAAGCCGGTGACACTGAAGAATCAGCTGCATTATCAATTTGCATTTCATTATAACAACAAAGTGCTGCACGAGAATTTGACTCCGGCTGAAGCGGCAGAGCGTATGACTTTGCTATGCGAAGAGACGTTTCGTCAAGGCCTACTCTGTACTACCGATGCAGACTATCAAATTTTGATCAGCAAAAAATATAAAGTATCGATTCTGACCAAATCGGCTTCCAAAACTGCGGTGGATCTGTCGCATAATCGCAAGAAGCAATATGTATTGGAAGAGGGAGTACCCGTATCGTTCCTTGTTGAACTTGGCATTATGAACGAAGAAGGTCGTGTGTTGGCCCGCAAGTATGACAAGTTCAGACAGATTAACCGTTTCCTCGAAATGGTGCAGGATGTCATTCCGCATCTGCCGGAGGGACGTCCACTTACCATTGTTGATTTTGGTTGTGGCAAGTCTTATCTGACTTTTGCGTTATATCACTATCTGTCTGTACAACAACGGCGTTCACTACAAATTATTGGGTTGGACTTGAAGGCGGATGTCATTGAACACTGTAATGATCTAGCTAATCGATTGCACTATGGTGATCTGAAGTTTCTGGTTGGAGACATCGCGGACTACGATGAATTGAATGAAGTGGATATGGTTGTAACACTGCATGCCTGTGATACAGCTACCGATGCTGCTTTGGAGAAAGCGGTTCGATGGGGGGCTTCTGTTATTCTGTCTGTTCCTTGCTGTCAGCATGAACTGTTCGACCAAGTAGAGGCTTCCGTGATGAATCCATTGTTGTCCCATGGCATCCTCAAGGAACGTTTCTCCGCACTGGCTACGGATGGAATTCGTGCCAAATTGCTTGATCTAATGGGATACAAGACACAATTACTTGAATTCATCGATATGGAGAATACACCTAAAAACATATTGATACGTGCTGTTCGCGGTCAGGCGGGTGAAGTGTCAGAGATGTGGAACGAATATACGGCTTTCCGTGATTTCATTCATGCCGATCCATATTTGGAGCGGGCTTGTGCGGATTTGCTCCCTGATGATGGCAAGCAGGTTATTGGGAAATCAAAATCGAACAAAGAAACCGTTCAGGATTCCACGAATTGTGACATTTGCTAAGTGTGCCGATGCCAATCCAGGGACATACTGCAATTAGGGTCCTTGAATGTAAAGTTCAATATTATGCACATACGTTGTAGCAGGCAACACCATAACTGTTAGTTATGTATCAGACAGAAGGACCCCTTTTCGGGATCTTCTGTCTTTTTGTTATGCGTATCGAGCGGTGGAAGGAAGGAGGGTGGATAAGGATGAAGAATAGGGCGATAGATAAGGGAGTTGTAAGGTATAAACGAGGGTATGCGGCGAGAGAGGAACTTATGGAACGAGCGTTTGAGGGGATTCACCACGCAAATGATAAAGAATATGTAGATAACAAGGATATAGATAATGGGGGCAGTAGGGACGGTAGAGGCAGTAGGATCTGTAGAGACAGTACATATAATAGGGAAGAGACATACAACGAAGATGATATGTATAAAAAAGATGCTACATACCGTACAAATAGAGTTATGCAAACGGAGGGGTCAGGCAGTTCTTCTCGAAGTTTGAGATGTGAACATTATTCAGGGTCGGGATGGACTTGGTCAGTGGGCATACTCTCCATTGTCTTGCTGCTCGCAGGATGTCTGAGTCGGGGACTGTATTATTCAGTGGATCTGTACCCTGTTAATCTGATCGCAGCAGGATGCAGTTTGATTATAATTGTGATAGTGCTATTTCTTACAGTTTTTCGTCCGCAGAAGGCGAGTGAACGGATACCCATGTCATTGGTACAGCGGCAGGGGAACATGGAACCAATGGTTGAGAAAATATTTCGATTGCCGGAGATTTGGCGGGTATTGTTGCCGCTAGCGATGATGACATGTTTTGGGCTACACGCATGGACAGGCTCGGTGAGTAGACAGGGCAGTATGGATGAGATGCTGCGTTGGAGCCTGCTTGCGCTGTTCACGCTGCTCACCGCGATACTGGCTGCGCGCACGGATGGTGCGCGTTGGTTGGCTTGCGGTTGGCAGATGGCCGGCGGCTTGCTTGTGCTAAGCGGCATTCTTGCCGTGTGCGGAGTATTGCCGCTACCCTTCGGGGTAATGCGGACTGCTGACCCCGAGATCAGCTCCGCCGGAGCACGGCTCGGCGGATTATTGCAGTACCCTAATGCGTACGGTGCCCTTGTTGGCATGTACGCATTGGAGCGGCTGTCGGCCGCCGCGCGAGTCTTGGCCCGGCCTGTGCCGGCCGGGCGAATCATCGCGGCAGTGCTGCCGCTCATGCCCGCGCAAGCCGCGCTCCTGCTGAGCGAGTCGCGCGGCGCTTGGCTGGCGACCGGCTGCGCCGCGGTCGCCGCCTTTGCTGTGCAGCGGCGCGGTGCCCGCCTGCCGCTACTGCTGGCCATGGCCGCGCCACTAGCGTGCGCGGCCTGGCTGTACCGCCAGCTGGCTGCTGCCCAGCTGGCGCCTGCACCCGTGCCGGGCCAGCTGGCACTGGCCGGGGCATGGGCAGCTGCGCTGCTCGGCACGCTGCTGCTGTGCCGCCTATGGCACAGCGGCGCCGCCAAGGCTCCGCGCGCCGCTGCCCTGACGGCCATCGTGCTGGCGGAAGCCACCGCCGCACTGATGGCCGTGGCCTCCACCGCCGATCGCCTAGCGGCAGGTGTCGGCACGGGGGTATCCCGCCTGCAGATGTGGCGGGATGCCCTTCAGTTGTGGACCGAGGCCGCATGGCTTGGCCACGGGGGGGACACATGGCGCAACATGTTCCGCGCCATTCAATCCTCGCCTTATGTCGGAGGCGAGGTCCACAACGGCTTGCTTGATCTCGCCCTGGACACGGGCATGATCGGCATCCTGCTTGTCGCAGGGTGGTTTCTCCTCACCCTGCGAAGCACCTTTTATTTTGCACCGCAGCTTATGCCAGCAGTGCTTGTTTTTGGCCTGCATGGGGCGATGGACTTTGACTGGAGCTTCACCTTATTCTGGATGCTTTTTATTTGGCTTGGTTCTTGGGCATCCGCATTGAAGACCGAAGCAGTGAAAGGCAAGCAATTGGGTGGAACTGCGGAATACACACCTTTCAGATCTGAATCCATATCCAAATCCATATCCAAATCCATATCCAAATTCAGATCCAGAGCCAGAACTGTTTTTTTTCAATCTTTATCAACTCAATTCAGCCTATCAACTATCCCGATGCGTACCTTCTTTCGTATACTTCAGCGAGTGATTGCTCGGTTAATAAGGGCATCCGCAGTGATGATCATCCTTTTCTGGTTAGGTGGAACAATGTGGCTGACCTCCCGCTTCGCCGTAGCAGAATTGCAGTACCGTCAGGCGATGACTGAACCGGAGGGAACTTCAGCACACAAGATGCATCTTATGGCTGCTTTTCAATCAAATCCGAATCGAACCGACATCATAATAACGCTTGCACGATCTCTCCCGGGGCAAGAAGCAACATCACTACTTCTGAACAGCTTGTCCCTTTCCCCGATGCAGCCTCAGAGTTACATCGAATTGGGACGATTGGCTGCCCAATTCGGCAAAGGGCAGCAGGCTGGAACATATTTTGAACAAGCGATCGCATTGAACCGGTATGATGGCAATGGTCAATCCGTCGCTTTGTATTGGATGGAACAGGCAGCGCGGCGGGAATGGAAGGCAGGATATAGAGAACGAGCCCGAGAGACTGCCGCCGCTGGTGTACAGATGTATGAACGGTATCAACTGCTGGCTGAGGAAGTGAAAGCAGGGGGTGATCGCAATGATCGCCATTTTGTACTGGAAGAACATGCTCCAGGCTATGGAGAGAACCTGCGCAGGCTTGCGGGGGCTTCTTCTCCTCCATTTTCTCCAGAGTTGACCAAGCGTAGCCCTTGACTCACTGGTGAATAGTGACGCTGACCCGAGCGATATAACAATGGATGTCAGCGTCTCTAAAGTCTCTAAAGTCTCTAAAATCTGTAAATTTTGAAATCTAAACTGGCTGCCTCGCGGGGATGGTATACGTTTCTCTAAGGAACACAGGACGTCTTATTTGGCCTTTAGCTGCTCCTTTTAAATTGTAAAGAACTTCAGACACGTTATTTCCACAACTCCCCTGACAGATACCCTATAATAGGCCGAAAATTCCGATATAACATGTTTCAGATTCCTTAAATTTCTGAGAGTGTTTCAAATCCTTGAATAAGGCGCCTCAGATTGGTTACCGCTCGTGGGCTTGAGCATAAGCATGAACATGTAAAGATACTGCCGGCTTTTTTCACAGCATCGTTTATGTTCACACTCGCTGTTCCTGTTCATGCACTAAGCGTTGTTCAAACTCCCGGCGTTGTTCAAACCCACTATTTATGTTCGCACTCTCTATTAGGCTCATATTCTCAGCTTTGTTGCACTCCCTGTTAAGGCTCATACTCCAAGCGTTGTTCACACTCCGTGGTGTTCATTGGCTCCATGCTCCGTTCCAACCGTAACCGTACCCCTAACCCAGTAGACATCTCCTGACTCCACCTATAAGAGAAGTTTTTTATTCCTGCATTTCTACAGGCGATATCCGCCAAATGCATGCTGAAACGCATCTTTTAATGGTTCAACCTCTACTTCCCACAGCGCGGCAATTTCTGCACTGACATCCGTGTTCCACCACTCACATAATTTCTTGCGGTTGTCGCGATTTTCCCCAATCCAGATCAGATTCGCAATCACCTTGCCGTAATAATATTCTTCCGCCTGCTTCATCCGTTCGGGAGAGACATATACCTTTAGCCTTTTGGCTGTCCGGTACAATTCCTTGCTGCATGCCCTGCGAATTCCCCTGGCGGAAGGAAGATTTTGACCGGATTGCGTATGTTTGACCGGCGGAGAACCGGGTATTGACTTGTGTGACATCTTCTCACGCTCCTCTCCCCATACCATATGCGGAGTGCTGCGAACGGGACACTATCCCAACCTCTTGAAGTAGCAACGTATACAGGCCTGTGATAAAATAGGGACGAACATCCATGGTGCGGAGGGGCACCGCCAATCAGGATGGAGAAAGAGGGTTGAGATGGACTTTATTCATAACCTTGTCGGCCAATTGTTCGATTGGATTCAAAGTCTCGGGTACTTTGGAATCATGCTTGGATTAATGTTAGAAGTTATTCCGAGCGAAATTGTGCTGGCGTATGGAGGGTTTCTCGTTTCACAAGGTAATATCAACTTCTTCGGTGCTATGATTTTTGGTACGGTGGGCGGTGTGGTTGCCCAGTTATTTATTTACTGGATTGGCCGTTATGGCGGCAGACCTGTACTGGAACGCTTCGGTAAATACATACTCATCCAGAAAAAACACATCGACCATTCCGAGGAGTGGTTTCGCAAGTATGGTGCAGGTGTCATTTTCACGGCGCGTTTTGTTCCAGTGGTAAGGCATGCCATCTCCATCCCGGCTGGCATCACAAAAATGCACGTAGGTAAATTCATTTTGCTTACTACACTCGCTGTTATACCTTGGACTGCATTGTTTATATATTTAGGGATGATCCTTGGAGATCAATGGAAGCATATTGATGAGAAAGCGGCGCCATATGTTATGCCTATTTTGCTTGTCGCTCTCGCCCTTATGATCGTTTATGTACTTATTAAATGGATGAATGCTCGCAAAAAGAAAGGAAGTGTCTAGTCATGGGTAAACCCAACTTGTCTCACAAATTCGGTAAAGGTCTGCCACCGAAGGAATTTATCGAAAGTATGACCAAGAACCAAAGTGAATTCCAGGCCAACTATGATAGCTTTACTTGGTCGAACGAAGAGGATCGTGAGTTCTTTGAAAGCCTGAACCATCGCGACGACCTGCGTGTGTTAATTCTGGCTGCTGACTGGTGCGGGGATGTTGTGCGTAATATTCCGGTTGTATTCCAGGCGCTTGAAATCTCAGGAATTCCAACTGAAGTTCTGATTATGGAGCACCATCCTGAAGTGATGGATGAGTTCCTGACGATGGGTGGCCGTTCCGTGCCAGTCGTTATTTTTGCAGATACAGGTGGTCATGTGCTTGGTCAGTGGGGACCTCGTCCGCAGCATGTACAGGAAGTCATGGTTGAATTCAAACGCCTTAATCCAGATCGTGAAGCAGCAGATTATCAAGAGAATTTGGCTGTAGCGCGTCAAGAGATTGGTAAACGTTATGGGGAAGGAACGGAGTCACATGCGGCCATTATCCGTGAGCTGCGTGAACTGATTTCGGGTTACTAAGCCGATATGCTTAACATTCGCACGTTTACACTCGGCCCGCTTCAGACCAATGCGTATCTCTTACAAGGAGATGATCCGGGCAAAGCCGTCATTATCGATCCGGGCATGAATCCAGGGCCGCTACTTAAGGCGATTCAAGATTTGGAGATCGAAGCTATTCTCTTGACACATGCTCACTTTGATCATATGGGCGGGGTAGATGAGATCCGTAAATTGAAGGGCTGTCCCGTTTATCTTCATGACTTGGAGAGTGACTGGCTTACGACCCCCAAATTAAATGGATCTTTGAATTGGCCGCAGGCGACACCACCACTTTCGACAGATCCTGCTGAATATGCCATGGATGAAGGGCAGAAGCTGAATCTGATTGGACATACGTTTAAAGTGTTCCATACACCTGGACATTCACCAGGCAGTGTAAGTTTGCTTTGTGATAACGATCTCTTTGCCGGTGATGTACTGTTCCGCATGGGTGTAGGCAGAACGGACCTCACAGGAGGACGTGAACGGGATCTGATTGATTCGATTCAGAACAAGCTGTATACCTTTGCTGATGAGGTTAAAGTGTATCCAGGACATGGTCCCAAAACGACTATTGGTTATGAGAAACAGAACAATCCTTACGTGTCCGCAAGATAATCCGACATGATATGTGAAGAAAGTCTGGACAAGTGACAACTTTTTCATTAGAATAGCAATTAGTTGTTACAAGCGTTAAGGCATCATCTAACTGAAGCATTACCAAGAAACACCCAACCTCGCGAAGCACGCAGACTGTGGTCTATACCCGGTTTGCGTTCTTTTTTGTTTTCAGACCTTTTTATCACAGAATTAGCAGCCTTTTTTACTTTACACAGAGATGCAAGATGCGCTTCATCAAGCCAGTTTGAGACTAATAGCAAGTACAGATTGATTTAGAAATACAAATTAAAAAAACAGTATATAAGTTGAGCTACTCATTTACATGATAACGGAGAGGACAGAAAGAGCCTGAAAAGGCGAAGTGTTCGCCTAAAAGCTTTCTGGAAGAAAGCTGCATCGTAAGCATACGCTTTCCCCGGATTTTCCCTTTAAGAAAAGGGAATCAAAAAATCTGGGGATAACAGCGATTGGAAGGTTATTCTGTCATCGTAGTGTCAGTGTAAATAATCTTTAGTTCAACTTATATAGATCATGAGAGAGTGGGGAATATCAAAGTGGAGAAAATAAGAGTTATCCCATTGGGACAGCGTGTCGAGCATTCGATTATTGATGAAAACCGTCGCATATTGGAAAGTGTGAAAAGAGAAACTAGTACCAAGCGAACTTTAATACATAACCCTAGCGTGACCGGTGAAGTGATGAAGTCTGAGCAGAATATATGGACAAGCCGTGTGTTAAGAAATGGAGCCCACAAGCAACCGTGGTTCGACAAGCTGCAAGATTACCGGAATCAAGTCTGATTGCCCGGGAAATTGTCGGGTTAGATTTTTTTTAAAATTTCATTGAACGTTTCCGCAGAGCCTGTCGTATTAACTCCAGATTGAACGGGAAGCAGGTGATGACCATGATCAAGGCAGCTGAACTTGAAGAAGTACGCAGAGCGGTATCGGGAGATGATAGTGCACTCGCAGCTTTGTTACAACGTAACTACACGTTTGTGTATAAGTATCTTGTCAAAGTTACAATGGACGCGAATCTTGCGGAAGAGACCGTGCAGGATACGATGGTTCGTTGTATGGAGAATATCCATCGATATGATGGCACGTCTGCCTTTTCATCATGGATGATTACCATTGCGACCCGAATATATATCGACAAGACAAGACGCAGGAAGAGAGAGCAGAGCTGGCTTAGTCTTATCCGTGATCAGGCTGTACGTCGATTCCGCTGGCAGCTCGAGAGTCGGAATGAAGAATGGACAGATGTCATGGATGCGATGACAAGGCTGACACCTGAACATCGTGTGGCAGTACTGTTGAAGCATTATTATGGATACGGATATGACGAAATTGGCGAAATGTTGGGTATTCCCTCTGGAACGGTGAAGTCACGAACAGCCTACGGTCTCCGTCAGTTAAGAAAGGAGCTGGAATAAGGATGAGCAGATCAGATGATGAACAGGAACAAGAGGTTGTAGAGCGATTGCAGCAACACATGAGAGTACTTGATGATGCGTTTGAGCCGGCAAACATACCTTCATTAGGTTCACTTGAAGCCCAAGTCAGAGAACGAAGACAGATCAGACGCCGAGCCCATTGGATCGAGATGATCTGTTTCTGGTTGGTGGGATTGCTAGCCATTACGTTCGGGGCATTATTCCTCGTATCTGCTCCAGCTCTATATTTGGGTATTCAAGCTTTTGGTACAGTTGTTGCCGTGATTTTAGTTGTGATCTGGGCAGGACGGCGCCGGAAGGAGGTTCGTCATGAATAAAATGCATTATTCATTGGATGAAATTTCTCCATTGTGGCTTATACTGCTTGGCATTTTTCTCTTGGTTCAAGGCACATGGATCTTTCAGGACGCACGTAGACGTGGACGTTTCCCTTGGTTATGGGGATTATGGGGGATCACTGGATTTCCCACACCGCTCATCATATATTGGTTTGTCGTGATTCGATCACAACGCAAGCCAGGTGGATCCACAAAGAAAACATGATTGTTTTAATAGAGGTTATTTAGAAAAAATCGCTACTCCATTTCTAGCTTTATCCATCTTTTCGGTACTGTGTACTGTTCTTTTTGAACACGTATTAATAGAGAGGAAAAAGATTTTGCACAAATATGTTGTTTAATTCTAGTATTCCTAGACATCGTTATTCTTTTCTAGTAGACTATACAAATAAATATTAAGATAGACTACCAGGAGGTTAGACGATGCTGCGATTAGGAGAGAAGGTTGTCATCGTCGCGGATGCGTTTGAGCAGAATCTTCCTGTGGGGGAATATGGTTTCATCATCGCTTATGACCGGAATCCGGACAATGCGTTCGATTACGTGCTTCGAGTGCCGCAGGTGAATCGGAACTTCTTTGTTCCATCCGGCGACGTCGATCTGGAAGAGGTTCTGCTGAAGCAGGAAGCTGAGCGGGTCGAGCGAGAAGCGTTGATAGATTACGCCCTTGCGACACACAATGAGAAGCTGTTTCATCATTTGATGAACGGAGATTTTCAAGCTGTGGAAGAGGAAGAGGAAACCGCGAACGATGTTATGTCTCAGGCGGATTTTATAAAGCAGGTTAATCTGCGTGCATGGATTTAGAATTTTGAGGAGTCGGCTGATGCCGGCTCTTTTTTATTTTATAAGTTCGTTTTTAGCTTCCATGAAGACTGTCAGGTCATTTGCATTGAATTGTCGAACTATCTCACCTATAATGAAAAAAGTTATCTTGAGACTTTAGCCCGTTAAACGAGCGATTCGTTTCAGGTCGTTTCGGGAATCAGAACGAATGAAGGAGGCATCCGCTAATGAGTATTTCGAATAATGACGTTCAGCATGTGGCCAAGCTGGCCCGACTCAACTTGACTGCTGAAGAAGAACAGACCCTGACAGGTCAGCTGAACGCGATTTTAAAATATGCAGAAAAGTTGAATGAGCTGGATACGGAAGACATCGAACCCACCACTCACGTTCTGCACGTAAGCAATGTCATGCGTGAAGATGAGACCAAAGAAAGCCTGTCGATTGAACAGGTGATGCGCAATGCACCGGAAGAAGAAGACGGGCAGTTTAAAGTGCCTGCTGTAATGGAATAACGGACAACCGGAAGGAGGACAAACACTGTGAGTTTATTTGAACAATCGTTGCCTGAGTTACATAACAAGCTGCATGCCAAAGAGCTGTCGGTCAGCGATCTGGTGGATCAGGCATATCAGAATATTGGTGCGCATGACGATAAGGTTAAGGCGTATTTGGCACTGGATGAAGAACAAGCACGCGCTCGTGCACGTCAACTGGATGACCGTCTGGTTAGCGGTGAGGAGAAGGGGTTGCTTTTCGGCCTGCCTGTAGGAATTAAGGATAACATCGTGACGAACGGACTGCGTACGACGTGCGGCAGCCAATTTCTACGTAATTTCGACCCGGTGTATGATGCAACAGTTGTCGAAAGATTGAAAGCTGCGGACACCGTGACTATTGGTAAACTCAACATGGACGAATTCGCCATGGGTGGCTCCAATGAGAACTCAAGTTTCTCCCCTGTACGTAATCCATGGGCACTTGATCGTGTTCCAGGAGGCTCCAGCGGTGGTTCTGCAGCAGCTGTGGCTGCGGGAGAAGCATACTTCACGCTCGGATCAGACACAGGTGGCTCCATCAGACAACCTGCTTCGTATTGTGGTGTTGTTGGATTGAAGCCGACATATGGACTTGTTTCCCGCTTTGGTTTGGTTGCATTTGCCTCATCTTTGGATCAGATTGGACCTTTGACGAAAAATGTTGAAGATTCTGCTTATGTATTGCAAGCCATTGCCGGTTATGACGCGAAAGATTCGACATCTGCAAAAGTAGAGATTCCGGATTATTTGAGCGGACTGACAGGTGATGTTAAAGGACTTCGTATTGCTGTTCCGAAGGAATACATCGGTGAAGGCGTCGATCCACAAGTGAAAGAGACCGTTCTGTCTGCATTGAAAGTTCTCGAAGGACTTGGGGCAACATGGGAAGAAGTATCCCTTCCGCATACCGAATATGCGGTCGCTACGTATTACCTGCTCGCATCTTCGGAGGCTTCTTCGAACCTGGCTCGATTTGATGGCGTGCGTTATGGCGTGCGTGCAGACAATCCGGATAACCTGCTGGATCTGTATCATCAGTCCCGCAGTCAAGGCTTTGGTCCCGAAGTGAAACGACGTATTATGCTTGGAACGTATGCACTCAGCTCGGGTTACTATGATGCCTATTATCTGAAAGCACAGAAAGTACGTACATTGATCAAGCAGGATTTCGACAATGTATTTGCCAAATATGATGTGATTATCGGACCAACGGCGCCAACTACGGCGTTCAAACTCGGTTCACAGGTGGATGATCCGCTTACGATGTATCTGAACGATATTTTGACGATTCCGGTCAATCTGGCTGGTGTACCTGCCGTGAGTATTCCATGTGGATTCTCGGATGGATTGCCTGTCGGCCTGCAAATTATCGGTAAAGCCTTTGATGAAACAACCGTATTGCGTGTAGCGCATGCGTTTGAACAAAATACAGAATTCCACAAGCAGCGTCCGCAGCTGTAGACTGCCCGGAACGGAGGAATATAGAAATGTCCGCATCTAAATATGAAACGGTCGTTGGACTTGAAGTCCACGTGGAGTTGCATACAAACTCCAAAATTTTCTGTGGCTGCTCCACAGCATTTGGAGCTCCGCCGAACACCCATACCTGCCCGGTCTGTCTCGGACATCCGGGCGTACTGCCTGTACTGAATCGTCAGGCGGTAGACTACGCCATGAAGGCAGCGATGGCCCTTAATTGTACGATTGCTGATGTCAGCAAGTTTGACCGTAAAAACTACTTTTACCCTGACTCACCAAAAGCCTATCAAATCTCTCAATTTGATCAGCCGATCGGTGAGAACGGCTGGATTGATATCGAAGTGAACGGCGAGACGAAACGAATCGGCATCACGCGTCTTCACTTGGAGGAAGATGCAGGGAAGCTTACACATGTCGATGGCGGATACGCGTCATTGGTAGACTTCAACCGTGTTGGTACTCCACTGGTGGAGATTGTATCCGAACCTGAGATTTCTTCTCCGGAAGAAGCACGTGCATATCTTGAAAAATTGCGCGCAATCATGCAGTACTGTGATGTATCGGACGTGAAGATGGAAGAAGGTTCACTGCGTTGTGACGCCAACATCAGTTTGCGCCCACATGGACAGGAGAAGCTGGGAACAAGAGCCGAGCTGAAAAACATGAACTCCTTCCGTGGTGTTCAACGTGGTCTCGAATATGAACAATATCGTCAGGCTGAAATTCTGGACGATGGCGGTGAAGTGGTTCAGGAGACGCGTCGTTGGGACGAAGCTCAAGGAAAAACACTGTCGATGCGTGGTAAGGAACAGGCGCATGACTACCGTTATTTCCCGGACCCGGATCTCGTGAAGCTACATATTGATGCAGCCTGGAAAGAGCGCATCAAGGCTACCATACCTGAGCTTCCAGACGAACGTAAAGCTCGTTACACAGCTGATTACGGATTGCCTAGCTATGATGCAGAGGTGATTACTTCTTCCAAGGCTATCGCTGATCTTTTCGAAGATAGTTTGAAATTCACTCAGGATGCCAAATCCGTATCCAACTGGATTATGGGTGACTTGCTGGGTTACCTGAATACGAGCAATCTTGAGGTGACTCAGGTTCCACTGACAGGTCAAGGTTTGGGCGAGATGATCGGACTGCTGGAGAAGGGCACCATTAACAGCAAAATCGCCAAAACCGTATTCAAGGAAATGCTGGAGAGCGGTAAGCTTCCACAGCAGATCGTTGAAGAGAAAGGTCTTGTGCAGATTAGTGATGAAGGAGCCATTCTTGCCATCGTTGAGCAGGTTGTAGCGAATAACCCTCAATCCGTAGAAGACTATAAAGCCGGTAAACAAAAAGCCATTGGCTTCCTTGTTGGTCAGGTTATGAAAGAAAGTAAAGGCAAGGCGAATCCTGCTTTAGCCAACCAACTGCTTGCAGATGTACTGAACCGCTAATCCTTCCGGTGAGGCCGGACAGAAAGAGGCTCGTCCCTGTGACAGCCTCTTTTTGGTATTAATAGATACAAATGTATTTCGGACGGGGGATCGGATATGAACATTCAACCATTGTCATTGAGTGATGTGGAGATGTTGGGGCAGTTATGGAGACTACAACATGTGGCCTATCGATTGGAAGCCGAAATCATCGGATTTCAAGAGATTCCTCCTTTGATGGATACGATGGAGACACTTCGGGATTGTGGAGAGAGCTTTTACGGCTGTATCCATGATGACGGAGAGCTTATCGGGGCTGTCGCTGTAGCGGAAGAAGAGGAGAATACACTGACCATTACACGTATGATGGTGCACCCGGATCACTTTCGCAAGGGAATCGCAGCATCTTTGATGACGTACGTGTTGGAACAGCATGCGGATCTACCGCGTTATATCGTCTCCACAGGAACGCTGAATCAACCCGCTGTCAATCTGTACACCAGATTTGGTTTTCATCCCGTGGAAGTCACACAGATTGCACCTGGAGTGGAATTAACGACTTTTCACAAGAATAAACTTTAATAATATGAACAACTTGAGGAGGAATACCGACTTTGGGCGATCCCTGGTTCATTGATGAGTGGCACATTTTATTACGATTATTGCTGGCTATGCTGCTTGGAGGGCTCGTAGGCCTGGAGCGGGAACGGTCCAATCATGCGGCCGGTTTGCGTACCCATATTCTGGTATGTCTTGGTTCTGCATTAATTATGATGTTGTCTGTTTATGGTTTTAAAGATTTTGCTAATGAATTAAATGTAAGGATCGATCCAGCACGTCTGGCCACTGCTGTAATTACGGGTGTTGGATTCCTGGGAGCAGGAACAATTCTCTTCACTGGTAAATCCATTACCGGACTGACGACAGCTGCTTCAATCTGGGTTGTTGCAGCCATTGGGCTTGCAGCAGGTGCGGGATTCTTTTTTGCCTCCATCGTATCAACGGTCCTGGTATTGCTTAATCTATGGGTCTTCAATAAGTTAGAGTTGAGGTATTTACGAGGGAACAAACTGCATGTGGTTACACTTCATACTTTGTCAGAACCCGGTTTTCTAGAGCAACTGTCCTCATGCATGGAACAGGAGAAGATCAAAATTCGTAAAATCACCGTGAATGAACAAGACCTGGCATATGCCGAGATGGTGTCAGTTGAACGTAAAATTGAGATTGTGTTACATGTTCAGGTACCACATGATTTCAAAACGGTAGGCTTGGTATCCAAGTTAAGACAGTGGGAACACGTTACCAAGGTATCGGTCGAATAAATGAATTACAACCCTCCCCAGGCCAGTAGTGCCGGAGGGTTTTTGGTCATATCCATATTTCTTCCAGTTACTCTCCTTGCTCTTTAGGGTACTATCTAACCAAATGCATGAAGAGCGGAAGGTCAGTTCAGAAGAGAGGAGTATGTTATGAAACGGAGACGTCAATCAAACAGAAAGAACAGCACGGGTCAGAGCAAACCGATCAGGAATCGGACTCACAAGTTTATTGCGGGATTACTGAGTGCCATTATACCTGGCTTGGGTCATATTTATCTGAGATTGTACATGAGAGGTTTGACCTTTATGCTGCTTGTTTTGCTTGACTTGTCAGCAGTGCTTTACTTCTCATCCATTGGTATACAGATCAATGTGCCACTGCTTATCCTGCTGGCTTTGTGTATCCCGGTTATTTACTTTTACAATGTATATGATGTACTGCAATCTGCGGATTGGGTCATGATGCGCAGACGTAGAGCCGTAACCCAGGCAACCGCGGACAAGCCATTATCCAACGAACGTTCTATACGAGATGCAATGATGGTCTGGGAGAGAGGAATATCGTTTGGATTACTTTTAATTGTGGGAGGATCATTGATGGTGCTGTTTTTCCGCAAACCGCGCTGGTTCCAAGAGATCCTTGCCATGTACGGCGGATATTCGTTTGCGGTTCTCATGATCGCAGGAGGTTTGCTTCTGTTTGGGCGTGAGTTCTGGGTCATGTTGAACAAGAAAAAATTGTAGTCGAAGCGATACAAGGAGGGAACGTGATGAACCGTAAAGTCCGGGTTGGCCGCTATACGGCTGCCGCCTTAATCGTAGCGGTCGGTGTGCTGTTGATTATGGATAAACGGTGGGGAACTGACTATGTATATGAGATGGTGGACTGGTGGCCATTTTTGCTCGTTGTTCTAGGTGTTGAATATATTGTGCTGTTCCTCTGGACGCGCAGAAGGAAAAAAGTGCAATCGGATAAGCCGAGCAATCCTGATGAACAAGTCAAAGTACGTTTCAGACCCGATGCCAAAGGCATTCTGGCCTCACTGATTTTGGCGGCTTCCGTATTTATCGTCACCGAGCAGGATCACTACATGCACTTATGGAATAGAGTAAGTCTAAATCTCGGAGCGGCATCCATGGACTACAGTCAAGCGGCAGGATATATGGAGGATAAGGGCACGATTCGTGTACCTGTTCGCATGGATACGTCGGATCTTGTAGTCGAAGGTGTCAACGGAGATATCTCGGTGCAACGGGGTGATACGGAGGAGATTGAGGTACGAACGGTTGTCTGGGTAGATCAGACGACGGAAGTACAGGCAAAGGCGGTTGCAGCAGCCTCTTTTGTAGAGACCGATGGTACAAAAGTCATTCATATCAAGGCTACAGGCAAGACGTATGGAGATAATGAAAAAACGCAGCCACGTATGAATCTTACTATCACAATCCCAGATGATCGTCGTTTTAATCTGGATATTCGAACTTCTAATGGAGCCATATTATTAAACCGTCCGGAAGCGATTAGTACCATACTGGCCGAAACGGGTAACGGACGTATCCGGATTACCAATGCTGTTGGAGATATCTCAGGGAAAACCTTGAACGGAGATGTCATTGTAGCCAACGCCATTGGTAATGTAGATCTGGACAGTAACCGTGGAGACATGAAGGCTCGAGGGGTATCCGGTGATGTCGATCTAACCACACAAGTGGGAAGTATCAGTATTGCAGACTCCGTAGGCGAATTCACCGCAGAGACACGTAACGGTAATATTACGCTGGATGGAGCCAATCTGGGTATCAAAGCTCAATCGCTTAATGGCAGTATTAACATTGTATCTTCCAAAGTCGGGGGAGACTGGGATGTGTACAGTGCTGTGGGAGCCATTAACGTATTACTTCCTGATCGCGGAGACTACAGTCTTGCGGGTTCCAGCAGTTATGGAGATCTAAGTACCGATCTGCCTTTCAAAGTACAGAACAAAACCATAGAAGGGCAGCTGGGCGAAGGTGAGTATAGGGTGAAAATCGAAGGAAATAGCGATCTTACCATTCAGCGGAACCCGGCTGTATCTACGCCTGAAACAGTCCCACCTGATTCTGAAGATACGGCTGAAAATCTGGAACAGACTACCGAGGACGGACTAAATTCCCAGGATGATTCTACAGAGGTTCCTTGACTGCCGCGTTGACAATAAACTTGTAATCGCCGTACAATAAATATACACTGGCAAGATTACACGGCATGAAAGATGGATTGTCGTTCTTCATGGCCGGGAATCAACTCTGTGCGAGGAGACAGTTAATGACTCTTCACCAGAGAATGAAAGGTAAGGCGGTGGGTTTTATGGCAACACGTGTCCAACATGCGTTGGAGCATCTGAAAACGACCGGTGTCCGTATTACACCCCAGCGTCATGCCATATTGAACTATCTGATGGAATCCATGGGGCATCCGACAGCCGATGAAATTTACCGAGCCCTTGAACCCCAATTTCCCAGTATGAGCGTGGCAACGGTATATAACAATTTGAAGATGTTTCTGGAAGCTGGCATGGTCCGGGAATTGACATACGGAGATAATTCAAGCCGCTTCGATGCCAATGTGACGGATCATTATCATGTTATCTGTGATCAATGCGGCAAGATTGAAGACTTTAGCTATCCTTCACTGAAAAGTGTAGAGCTTCAGGCGGAGTCTAGTACAGGATTTGAAGTACACGGCCACCGATTGGAAGTGTATGGCGTTTGCAAAAGTTGCAGGGATTAAGAGAGTTGAATTACAATATTAACGTGCAGAATTCAGTATGGATTCTTCACGTTTTTTTTTAGCATTTATGCAAAACATTCATTTTTAAAACAACTTATGCGCACATCCTTATGATTCAGCATAATTAACGGAGGTAGACGTTTGGGTAGAAAAAGCAGATATACACGTCAGAAGCGACGTTCATTTTGGCCCGGTTTTCTCGGGGCTTGTCTGATCGCTGGAGGGGCTTACTGGCTTATAACAAATGTATGGTTGAACCAGATCCATGAAGACCCCGATTGGGTAGGGAGAAGCCAGCCTATTTTTGTAGATGGGCAACTGATGGATGGAGACGCCTTGGATACAGGAGATCAACTCAAGTTGCCTGTAAAGGTGCTGCAAGAAGCAGTTGATGCGGGCATACGTTACGAACCAGATTCAGGCGATATCATTATTGCCTCCCCTCAGCGAGTTCTTCATATGAAAGAGGACAGCACACAAGCAGAACTTAATCACAAAGATTATCCTATGACCGTAAAACCTGAGGTGAAGGATGGAGAAGCATACATTCCGCTCAAACCATTGAAGGAAGTGTACGGCATCGCCATACAGGAAGATTCGGTAACAGGTGCTGTACTGCTGATGCGCGGAGGAGACACGATACAATATGCAGAGATTGATACGCTGTCATCCAAAGCAGATAAGACGGTGCCGTTATATAAACGTGGGGGAGAATCCTCACCAATCATTGCCGATATGGAAAAGGATGCAAGGGTACGTGTATGGCAGACAGGTGATGAACAGAGTTTTGTTCAACTCGATAATGGATATGCCGGATATGTAGATAATGATCATATTGCACTCACGGAGAAAAAGAAGGTGGACACGCCCAAGTATACGCTGACTGCAGCAGAGAAGAAGTGGCAGAATAAACCGGTGAATCTGGTTTGGGAAGCCGTGTACAACCGTCAGCCTGATGTAGGCTCTATCGGCAAAATGCCTGGTGTGAATGTGGTCAGCCCCACATGGTTTCACATTACGGATGGACAAGGCACGGTGAAAAGCAAGGGAAACCAAGCTTATGTGAACTGGGCTCATCGTTCGGGTATGGAAGTATGGGGACTTATGGATAACAGCTTTGACCCGGACGTTACCAAAGAAGCTGTCGCTTCTTACGAGACACGTACTCATATTATTGAGCAGATGTTGGAGTATGCACAGACGTATCAATTGGATGGGATCAATATCGACTTTGAGAACGTGTATACCGATGACGGGCCGAATATTACGCAGTTTGTGCGCGAGATCAAGGCGATGGCACGCATACATGGATTGATGTTATCGATCGATGTAACACCAAAATCGAACAGTGAAATGTGGTCCGCCTTTCTGGATCGCCGTGCATTAGGTTCTTTTGCAGACTATGTCATTGTGATGGCTTATGATGAACATTGGGCGGCCAGTCCCAAGGCTGGGTCGGTAGCGTCTCTCCCATGGACTGAGGCTTCCCTGAGACGCATACTTGAGGAGGATGAAGTGCCTTCTAACAAATTGATCATGGCGGTTCCGCTCTATACAAGAATCTGGACGGAAGAGAAGAATGATCAAGGGGAGGTTAAAGTGTCTTCCAAAGCGGTAGGCATGAATACCATCGTGGAACTGATCCAAGAAAAGAAACTCAAACCCGAACTGGATCAGGCAAGTGGACAAAACTATGTGGAATATGAGGAAGAAGGAGCTACCAAGAAAATATGGATCGAAGATGCCGTGTCCCTTCAGGCGCGAGTGGATTTGATCGCTTCCTTGAAGCTGGGCGGAGTAGCGGCATGGAATCGGAGTTTTGCTAACGCCTCTGCATGGGAGGTATTGAAGCAGGCCGGTTACCAGAAATAATAGGCTCATGCTCGGTGTTCGACGAATGGCTTCTCTTGTTGTTCTCTGCCAAGCCAGAAGTCGCTCCCGCTTGATACCACCTTATATGTAATCTATCATTTTATTAGCTATAGGAATCATAACTTAATTTCATATCTCGACTATTAAACAGCAACAAGGACTTACTGATAAGAAACGTCCAAAAAGGTCCGGTAGACATACCGGGCCTTTTTTGTTCTTCAATGAAATTAGGGCAAAGACATTTAGCGGTTGGAGATCATTTCGTGCTAACCATCAGTGGGGGGAACTGTTGTGGAAGGCGCTTTCAGTTGTTGACTGGTCATATTGGCCTTATTAGGATCCAGGGTGAGGATGGTATGACAGAACATACATCGATCCGTTTTGCCCAGCATTTTGGTTAACTTCCCGCATTCCGGACAGTCGACTTGTACTGCGCTGGTGGAGAGCATACCCGCCCAGAAATAAATGGCTAGACTGGCCATCATGGCGATCAATCCGATGACAAGTCCTACAGCTGCGAATACCTTGCCAGCATGTCCCCAGAAAACAATTCCTGCTGTTCCCAGTATCATTAGGCCCATCCCTAGCATGGTCAGTAGTAATCCCCAAGTGCGAAAAGCATTAATTTTTGCTGATTTAAAAATCATGAAAAATGCTCCTATCGTATGAGTAGTATCGGACCTGGAAAAGAAGGAAACTTTAGTCTGGATGTAGAATTACATTATAACTGACTTGGCGCTTATCTGCCATGAAATGTATGGAGGGAATCGTGGAATTAAAGAACCTTGCTTTTTTGTCCGAACAGTCGGAAGAGACAGGGGCAGTTGGGGCTATCGCTTATTCCCACCCGGGAGAGCGATTCCACGGCTCCCTAATTCAAGATTTCGAATTATTGGTACTTGTTGTTCATAATGATGATCAATTAAAATCGGCGGTGGGACATTACAGATATGGTGATCTTCGTTATCAAATGATCTATGCAAGCCGTCATGAATTAAAGAGTAGTATAGTTACCGGGAATCACAATAATCTTACCGAGTGTCTGATTGAAGGTGAGATTATATGGGAAGAGGACAGCGCCTTAAGCGATTTGCGACAAGAACTGTCTGCCTTTGGTACAGAATTACGTGAGCAGAAGCTCCTGCATGAATTCACCAGTTTCTTGAGGATGTATGTGGAGGCGAAACGTCATATCCAGGAAGGTCATGTTGTAGATGCCTACTACAATGTATTAGAAGCTCTGGGCAACTGGGCAAGAATTGTATTGATTGAACAGGGGATATACCCGGATCATGCCGTCTGGACACATGTGCAGAATCTGGATCGTGCTTTGTGGAAACTATACCAAGAGCTTACGGTAAGCTCGGAGACACTGGAGCAGAGAGTAGAGCTTGTACTGCTTGCCTGTGAGTTTTCGGTAATGTCCAAAATGAGTGAATGCTCAGAGCTGCTGCTACGTGTGTTAAGAAGTCGCAAGGAGCCTTGGAGCATCAATGAACTTGTTCATCATCCGCAGTTAAGATTCGTTCGAGAAGATCTACCTCTGGTTATACGCAAGTTGGTCTTTCGTTCTATAGTAAAAGAATCGCCAGGGTGGCCATCTATCGAAGGAGAGGGTCGGGAAATTCGGTATTGGATTGAGACATAACCTTCTTCAAAAGTCTGGCAATAATTGATCGCATAAGGGAGGGGAAACCTTCCTTTTTTGTTTGTTTAATAATTTATAAAAAAATGTTGACTCTGATTCACGATATATGATACATTATATTTCGTTCCTCAAACGAGATTATCGCCAACAAACGATAAATTCTTCAGAGGAAAAGTGAAGAACTAACGCATCAAAAAAAGAAATTAAAAAAGTTCTTGACGAAAACAAACGAAATGTGATACATTATTTAAGTCGCCGCCGAAACTTGGTTGAGACGAAAAGAAGTGAAACAAATCGTGTTTGATCTTTGAAAACTGAACAACGAGTGAGTAAACATTCTGCTTGCAGAATGAACGCGAAAGTTTGAAACAAGCCTTGGCTTGAATCGACTGGAGCACAATTGAGATTTTTAATCTCGTCAGATTCAAAATGAGCTTATCGCTCTTTTCAATACTTTATTGGAGAGTTTGATCCTGGCTCAGGACGAACGCT